>CATKHT010000207.1:0-51595 GCA_949752745.1 Protula sp. h YS-2021
GGGGGGCGGGTGAAGGAGCCATATTGATACTACGCGTGTGCATCCTACAGAGTACGGAGCCCCGGAAGACTTAGAGCTGTGGGGACAGCAGATAGTTTTTGTGGAGGGGTGGGGGGGGGGGGAGGGATGGGGTGGGGGAGGGGGGCGGGTGAAGGAGCCATATTGATACTATGCGTGTGCGTCTTACAGAGTACGGAGCCCCGGAAGACTCAGAGCTCAAGGAATTCTCGACAGCCCTCAAAAATAACCTTGTCTGTATCCTTTAAAAAATCCTAAATAAAAAAATAAATAAAAGAAGAAATTTTAAATGGAAAAATCTTAAAATGAAAAAAAAAAAGAAAATAAATGTTACAATGAAAAATTAAGCCTTTGAAAAGAACTAAAAATATAAAAAAAAAAACGAATAATTGCAATACAAAATTATGTCGTTTTTTGCGACCGTAGGAGTATTTTTATATGCTTAATATTCTTTGTTTTTTGTTTCCCTCGTAGAGGGGGGGGGGACATTTTTTTGTTATTTTCTGATTGGCGGGTCGTACGGAAAGTAATGATAGAAAAAAAAACCAAGGGGGCAATATTTTCGGGCACGTTTTTGCACCCCGCCTCATTTTTAAGCACATATTCCAGACCTCAGTTGTTCCTCTGTTTTTGCCTTGAAGGACGCGAAAAACTGGGTCAGTCACTGACAAAACAAGCTCTCAAATTTTCACATTTATTAGCTTGAACATAAATATAGTACGAACATAAATGTAGTACATAAATGTAGTAAATGTAGTACGCGTGACGTCATAAGACGTCATTGTCACTGCAGAAAGAATCATTGTGTGAGTTTCAAACTTGGTAGGATAATGCTTCGGGTGGGTCCCGACAGTTCATGTTGTATTTGACCGCTGAAGAGCAAATGTGTGACGTCATAGAACGTCATTGTGTGTCGTGTTCACACTTTGTTAACATAACTGTCGGGCGACCTGTCGGATCAGCTCCAGATGTGGTGGGCCTTGGGTGTTTCCGCGGCTGCTATTGTGCTTTACGATACTGGGCTACGCGTGACGTCATATGACGTCAAAACGTGAACAAAAACTGGGTCAGACTCGGTAGGCATAATGCCTTGGGCGGACCCTGTTGGATTTGGCAAAAACAGCACAACGCGTGACGTCATATGACGTCAGGACGTACTGTGGATGCTTGACACATTGTTAACACGATAACCCGACAAGTGAGATCAGCTTCAGCCTTAGTGGAATGATTCCTTGGGTTGGACTGCCGTTTGCTATTGTAGTTAACGCCTGTTGGATAAAGTTTGACGCCGTATGACGTCACAATGTAAATTGCATACTCACGCCTCACCCGCTTGAAATTTGGAGGAAGGGAAGTTCGGTAGCACTTAGATTGGAGAGCGGTGGTGAAGGAAGGTGGAGGGGGGGGGGAGGGGGGAGGGGGAGGGGGGTGAAGTACCGATGCAGAGCCATTCCGAGGTGAGCAAATGGGGCTTAATGAACGGCAAGGGAGGCGAGTGGGGGGGGGGGGGGAGGAGGACGGGGTAAGCGGTGCCTTTGTTAACCAGTGCACCAGTGATCGCGGCTGGCTGGGCCATAGCAAGGCAGCAGTTTCTATGCTGTTTACTTTGTTTGTTATAGTCGTATTTACAAGCATCTGCAGGGCTAACTAGTGATTTTACAGCAGAGTGCTTTTATCTGCCAAGCTATTCCATCTATGTAACATTTTCCTTGAGTACGTGGAATTGTTTTCGCTTATTTTAAGTGGGTCATGTGCTAATTTATGGTGTGACAAGCAGCTCAGCCTTTAGGTACAAATGTTCCCCTCTCCTCCCTTTCCACCCCTCCTCCCCCCACCCCACTGAGCTCGGTCATCTAGTGTACAGTTATGAAGGATGCCTTTCAGAATTCAGAATTCACCTTCCAAAAGACGAACAGTAAAAACCTGTCGTAGCTCAGATGAAAAAAGACTTACAATAAAACCTCTGTAGCGTCCACCTCCAAGAACCGGATAAAAAGACGCACAGTAAAACCTCTGTAGTCACCACCTTCCTAGATACGGATAAAAAGACGTACAGTAAAACCTCTGTAGTGACCACCTCCCAGACCCGGTTAAAAAGACGTACAGTAAAACCTCTGTAGTGACCACCTCCCAGATCCGGATAAAAAGATTTACAGTAAAACCTCTGTAGTGACCACCTCCCAGACCCGGATAAAAAGATGTACAGTAAAACCTCTGTAGTGACCACCTCCCAGACCCGGATAAAAAGATGTACAGTAAAACCTCTGTAGCGTCCACCTCCCAGAACCGGATAAAAAGACGCACAGTAAAACCTCTGTAGTCACCACCTTCCTAGACACGGATAAAAAGACGTACAGTAAAACCTCTGTAGTGACCACCTCCCAGACCCGGATAAAAAGATGTACAGTAAAACCTCTGTAGTGACCACCTCCCAGATCCGGATAAAAAGATGTACAGTAAAACCTCTGTAGTGACCGCCTCCCAGACCCGGATAAAAAGACGTACAGTAAAACCTCTGTAGTGACCACCTCCCAGACCCGGAGTAAAAACTTGTAGAGTATAAGCCCAGTGTACATGATAACATTCCAAATTGCTAATCTTGTACCGAGACGTACATAGAAATTAAGGATTAAGATGCACAAAAGTCAGGTTACGTAGCTGCCCCCTCCCCGCTTCTGGGCATATCATATATATGCAGTCAGATATACAGAGTAAGAAGTCTTATAATTCTGAAATTTTACAAAATAGTCAAAAACAAATCTTTGTAAACCGAAGGCGGGGCGAGCGGATGAAAAGGGGGGGGGGGGGGAGAGGGGGAAACATTTACTTTTGTTTAAAAAAAGAAAACCGCAATGGCAGGCTAATAAAAGTGTTTGACATGTTCGGGTACACTGATGTTGGTGTGCACTGGCCGCTGTAGTTATTTATAAATGATCGTCACAATGACTGACTAACAGTTGCCTGTCGTAAACAGTAGGCAAAAATGTCCCCATTGACCAATGGTAGTTGCCTTGATAACCCTGATAATTGCCGGGTCTTGATTGGTTGTCACACCATGAAATTGTTGAATTTCGTCTTCTTTGATTGCAATTCATCTTTTACGATTCGATTTTGATTGGTTATAACTCCACCTGGCTGGTAAATGTCATCTCATTTGATTGCAATTCATTTTCTACGGTTCGGTCTTGATTGGCTTCAACCCCACGAGAGTGAGCGTTGTCTCGTTTAATTGCAATTCATCGTTGGCGATTCGACCTTGACACGCCGCACGTGCAGCCATCACAATGAAGTGCCCGGGGGTGGAGGACAGGAAGGAGGTCACCAAGAGGCTACCACTGACGATGACTGTGCAGAAGCTCAAACAGCTCACACAGAGGTTGTTCAGAGCTGACCTCGGCTCTATGCGCCTTTTCTACACTACGGAACAAGTGAGATGCTATGAATGAGTTTTTTTTGTTTCTCTGTGTTTTTTTAGTTTTTTTTTATTTTGGTGAAATTTTTGTCTCTACTTTCGAGCAACTGAAAATTACAGCTCTTAAATCTAAATAACAATAATTAAGTCGCTCAGATAATTTTGCAGCAAATCGAGTTCTTAAGCAGATTTTGGGATGTTGTTAATAATAAGAAAAACAGATCTGTCAGACAGTGATCACGCTGTACCTGTCAGACAGTGATCACGCTGTACCTGTCAGACAGTGATCACGCTGTACCTGTCAGACAGTGATCACGCTGTACCTGTCAGACAGTGATCACGCTCTACCTGTGAGACAGTGATCACGCTCTACCTGTGAGACAGTGATCACGCTCTACCTGTCAGACAGTGATCACGCTATACCTGTCAGACAGTGATCACGCTATACCTGTCAGACAGTGATCACGCTCTACCTGTCAGACAGGGATCACGCTGTACCTGTCAGGCAGGGATCACGCTCTACCTGTCAGACAGTGATCACGCTATACCTGTCAGACAGTGATCACGCTCTACCTGTCAGACAGTGATCACGCTCTACCTGTCAGACAGTGATCACGCTTTACCTGTCAGACAGTGATCACGCTCTACCTGCCAGACAGTGATCACGCTCTACCTGTCAGACAGTGATCACGCTCTACCTGTCAGACAGTGATCACGCTCTACCTGTCAGACAGTGATCACGCTTTACCCGTCAGATAGTGATCGCTGTCTACCTGTCAGACAGTGATCACGCTATACCTGTCAGACAGTGATCACGCTCTACCTGTCAGACAGTGATCACGCTTTACCCGTCAGATAGTGATCGCTGTCTACCTGTCAGACATTGATCATGCTCTACCTGTCAGATAGTGATCGCTCTCTACCTGTCAGACAGTGATCATGCTCTACCTGTCAGATAGTGATCGCTGTCTACCTGTCAGACAGTGATCACGCTCTACCTGTCAGACAGTGATCACGCTGTACCTGTCAGATAGTGATCGCTGTCTACCTGTCAGACAGTGATCACGCTCTACCTGTCAGACAGTGATCACGCTGTACCTGTCAGATAGTGATCGCTGTCTACCTGTCAGACAGTGATCATGCTCTACCTGTCAGATAGTGATCGCTGTCTACCTGTCAGACAGTGATCACGCTCTACCTGTCGTGGGGTGAGGGTGGGAAGGGTGTGTGTGACGGCTCGGGGTGTTATTTTTGGCAGATGCCGATGCAGGAGCAGGTGACGGGGAGTTGGGGGGGGGGCGTGGGGTGGGGGTGGGAGTGTAGTATTAGCTATAGTGCATGTTCAGGAATACGGTCCCATTGTGGTTTCTACCGGGAAACTATATATAATCCCAACACGTGGTTAATTACTCACTGTTTAGTTAGCATCTTAGCAGTCAATAGAAATATTAAAAATTCACACTGTGTTTTACTGCTTTCACCAATAATCCTACATGGTGGCAGCGTTGTCTCATTAAATTGGATAAAGTAAAAAAAAAAAAAAATGGCTCAAGCAAGTGTACAACCACCTGAAAAATTAAATTTCAACAGACCGGAAGAATGGCAGAGATGGATAAAACGGTTCGAACGATATCTCACTGTAGCAAATATAGAAAGTGGAGAACAAAAAGTTAACACTTTGATTTATGCTATGGGACCTCAGGCTGAAGATATCTTACTTATGTTCGGACTGTCCGCCGCAGAAGCCATCGACTATACGGTTGTAAAGGAAAAATTCGACAAGCACTTCGTAGTGAGAAGGAATGTAATTTTCGAAAGGGCGCGATTCAATAACCGAAACCAACTCGAAGGTGAGTCCATTGAATCGTTCGTCACGGACCTGTATTCTTTGATCGAATTCTGTAATTATGGCGAAATGCGGGACGAACTATTGCGTGATAAAATCGTGGTAGGGATCCGTGACAAAAAGCTGAGTGAGTCACTCCAGCTTGATGAAAAGTTAACTCTAGAAGCTGCGTTAAATAAAGTGCGTTCGAAGGAAATGGTCGCGAAGCAGTCACAACAATTGAGTGACTTACACGTTGCGCAAGCCGATATGGTGAAACGGAAAACACAAAAGGCACCTACCCAGAAATCGCAAAAAGGGGGGAAACCGAAGAATCGACAGGACAAATCCAAGGTTTGTCACAGATGTGGTAACAAGCCACACAAGTTGAGCGAATGCCCAGCACGTGACGCAAAATGTAACGCATGCGCTAAAACAGGACATTATGCAAAAATGTGTCGGAGCAAATCGGATGTCAAAGACATTGGTGCCGAATCAGAAGAAAAGTCATTCCTAGGTACGGTGCACATCTCCGAGGTGAGTGACAGCAAATGGGAAATTGAGCTGAAAGTCAATAATACCCCGATAACGTTCAAAATAGACTCGGGAGCCGATGTAACTGTCGTGAGTCACGTAGACTTTAAGAGAATATCTCAAGACACCAAACTACAAAAATCGGACCAGGTATTAATTGGCGCGAGCAACAGACCCCTGAAAACCCTAGGTATGTTTCAAACAAACATTGTTAACGGAACAAAAGGCAAATCCAGCCAGAAGGTGTATGTGGTCGACAAACTAAGAAAACCATTGCTTGGTAAACCCGCAATTATAGCGTTGAACATTTTACAACGTGCGAATGAAGTCAAAGTTGATCTCACCCCTTCGAGTACGCCGCTGGGTTACAAGGAAAAGATCCGCCGCCTATTCCCCCGATTATTCACAGGACTCGGGACAATTAAAACAGGCGAATATCGTATCAAGTTACAGCCAAACGCACAGCCGTTCAGTGTCGCCGCACCCCGCCGGATATCACAGCCATTGTTGCCAAAGGTCAAAGAAACTCTTGACAGTATGTTATCTCAGGGTGTGATCCGGAAGCTTGGTGCAAATGAAGTCAGCGAGTGGTGTGCTCCCATCGTTGTGGTTCCAAAGAGTGATTCAACGTCAGTGCGGATATGCACCGATCTTACCGCACTTAACCGCTACATTATACGACCGAAGAGCAACATAAACACTGTTGATTAGACATTGGGTAAGATCAATGGACGCGTATTCACAAAATTGGACGCGAATTCATTTTTCTTTCAAATGAAGTTGGCGCCGGAATCACAACTTCTAACGTCATTTATCACCCCGTTCGGAAGATTCTGCTATACAAAAGTGCCCTTTGGTATCACATCGGGACCGGAATTAGCCCAGGATACCATAGACGGAATCTTAAGCGGCTGTGAGCGTAGTGCGGTCATCATAGATGACATCTGTGTGGCTACAGATAGTGATGAAAACGACACCGAGTCACACGAGAAATATCTCTTTCCTGTTCTGCGAAAGCTGCAAGACGCTGGAATCACACTCAACATGGAGAAATGTGAGTTCCTAAAGCCATCAATCACTTTTGTCGGTCATAAAATAAGTGCACAAGGAATAAGCGCTGATGACAAAAAGGTAACCGCAATTAGGGATATGCCAACTCCCACGTGTGTTACTGATCTTCGACGTTTCATGGGAATGGTGAATCAGCTGGGAAAATTCTCCAAACGGCTAGCTGATTTAACTGTCAATCTCCGTCCGCTGCTCAGCACCAAGAATGACTGGATGTGGGGACTGGAGCAGGACCGTGCTTTCCAGGAGGTAAAAGAGGAGATTTGCTCACCCCAAGTGTTAGCACAGTACAACCCATGCTACGAAACCAAGATACGAACAGACAGTTCTAAGAATGGCTACGGGGCAGTCCTACTGCAGAGGAAATCGCCAAGAGATGATTTCAGGCCTGTGTATTTCGCTTCAAAATCGCTGACCCCAACTGAGCAACGTTACAGCATAATTGAAAAAGAGGCAGGAGCGATTGTCTATGCATGCCATAAATTTGATCAGTTCATCTTGGGTCTAGACAACCTAACCGTGGAGACAGACCAAAAACCACTCGTTACGCTCCTGGGGAAGAAGTGTCTCGATGCAATGCCGCCAAGGATATTGCGTTTCAGGCTGGCCTTGATGAGATATAAATTTAACATCCGGCACATTTCCGGAAAACAAAACACCACAAGTGATTGCTTATCACGTGCCGCCGTTCCAGACGCACATTCCTCGTACCTAGAAACGGAGGCAAAGTGCTACATAGAATCAGTGCTCTACAACCTTCCCTGCACTGACAAGCGTCTGGAACAGATCAAACAGGTGCAGCAGGATGACGAGATCTGCATTAAAATTTCACAGTTTACGTGTGATGGGTGGCCCGACAAAGCACAGCTGCCAGGCGCACTCATATCGTATTATCAGTTCCGTCACGAGTTTTCCATGCACAACGGTCTGCTATTGAAAGCTGACAGGTTAGTCATCCCCGCGTGTCTAAGGCTCGATATCCTAGACCGCATTCACACAGGTCACCTCGGTATACAGAAGTGCCGGGATCGTGCAATTCAATCCGTGTGGTGGCCAGGGTTATCAAAACAAATAGAGGACATGGTAAAAAGTTGTTCTACATGCGCGCGTCATAACAGTGACCAAGCAGAACCACTGCAAACAACGCCATTGCCCGATCGCCCATGGCAACGTATAGCCGCCGATTTATGTAACATTAAAGGAACACCCTACTTGGTAGTGGTAGACTACTATTCCCGGTTTATCGAGATGGCAAGGTTAGACGTCAATTCAAAATCTGTCACCGTTGTCACGCATCTCAAGTCTATATTCGCTAGGCACGGTATTCCGGAAGTGCTGGTCTCAGATAACGGACCACAATTTGTCAACAGCGCCATGAACAGCTTCAGCGCTGAATATGGGTTCAACCATATAACGTCATCGCCGAAGTATGCCCGAAGCAATGGATCAGCGGAAAATGCAGTCAAACGCCTAAAATCTAGCATACTGAAAAACAAAGATCCGTACCTTGCGCTATTGACATACAGGTCAACGCCCTTGGCCAATGGGTACAGTCCGTCAGAGCTATTGATGGGTCGCAGGCTAAGAACAACACTGCCTGTTGCCCCACACACCCTCAAGCCAATTAAGCAGCAAGACGACATACGGAGAAGAGAGGAGGAATACAGAGCAAAGATGGCTGACAACTACAATCGTCGCCATGCAGCCATAAATCTTCCTGTTCTTAAATCAGGCGATAAGGTGTTTATCCGTGACAGGTCGGAGAATGCCACAGTCCTCGAATCAGCTCAAAATTCACCGAGGTCATATGTCATTCAAACACCTGATCGTGTGCTCCGACGAAACAGGAGAGATTTGATACAGATGCCGACTGTGTCAAACAACCTCAACCTCTCAATCCCCGAGCATAAATCATCTGAGAAGTGCACACGCACCCGCTTTGGGAGAATCAGTAGACCTCCGGACAGGTTACACACAACAGAAATCCAACCGGAGTGATCTAGAATAGGGACAAGTTTATTTTTAGAATGTATTAAATATGTGTATTGGTATTGAGTTATAATGATTGAAGTACAATATATTTCTTATTTCAGGAAAGACTCAGTATCACTAGATTTAGTCCGCTTAAAATAAAGTGTAATGTGAGTTAGAAAATAAGATGTATTTACAGTTAAAGGATGATAATGCATGAGCTTTTTATAATCCTAAATCCTGTTCACAGAATCCATGATGGCACAGTAAAGAAAAACAAAACAAATGCTTTCACTGTGTGAAGGTCAAATAGTTCTAAATATTGCACAGCTGTTTGTTTACAAACTATGATGTACTTTGGAAGTTCCTGGTATTTATCAAGCTGCTATTTTTAAAAGTGAAAAACATTGATGTAATGTTCTGTTCAAGTCTAAATAGATGGATCGAAATATTTGAATGTAATTGATAAAGAAATTAATTAATGTTAAGGAACTAATCATTATCCTTTTTCAATTAATTTAAAAAGCTTAACAAAGGGGGATGTAGTATTAGCTATAGTGCATGTTCAGGAATACGGTCCCATTGTGGTTTCTACCGGGAAACTATATATAATCCCAACACGTGGTTAATTACTCACTGTTTAGTTAGCATCTTAGCAGTCAATAGAAATATTAAAAATTCACACTGTGTTTTACTGCTTTCACCAATAATCCTACAGGGAGGAGGGTGGACGTGGGGTGAGGGTGTGTGTGACGGTTCGGGATGCTATTTTTGGCAGATGCCGGGGCAGGAGCAGGTGTTGGGGAGTGGGGGGGGGGGCGTGGGGTGGGGGTGGGAGGAG
The DNA here is from genome assembly GCA_949752745.1 of Protula sp. h YS-2021. Classification (NCBI taxonomy): domain Eukaryota; kingdom Metazoa; phylum Annelida; class Polychaeta; order Sabellida; family Serpulidae; genus Protula; species Protula sp. h YS-2021. Next base: position 9,670 of record CATKHT010000207.1, read on the forward strand.
GGTGGACGTGGGGTGAGGGTGTGTGTGACGGCGCGGGTTGCTATTTTTGGCAGATGCCGGGGCAGGAGATTGAGCTGGAGACGGACATGAAGGAGATAGGCTTCTACTCCATCGACGAGGGCGACACGCTCCTGGTCAAGTGGAACTCGAGCTGATCCAGAGTCTAGCTTATTGATCGCTTATTGATCTTGATGGCCCCCGAGAGGTGGCGCTTCTGCTTGAGTAGCATTTAACTGTAGGTTGATATATGACGTCACATTGGGTTCATTTATATTCAAGCACGTAGACATAGATGGGGACAGGCGGGATGGGTAGGGGTGAGGGGGCCCGTTCAGTTAGGATGTTGAGGAGGTCTTGAAGAAAGCAAAAATCAAAAAGTGAGAAGTTCTCACATCCGAACACAGGTGGTTCGATTATAGACTAGTCTATCAATGGATCGGTGAGAGTTGTGCGGATCCGGACTCAATGTCATTTAAACGGATTTTAATATATTTAAGTAATTACTTAAATCTGCTGTAAGTAAATGAATAATTAATATGTAATTTTTATTTATCTAATTTTTTTTACTTATTTTTTTTTGCTTATTTACTTTTTTTTGGTTGCACTGAAGAATTAGGGTGAAAACAGTGTGCATGACCCAGTGTCAGAATGGTGATGGATCTTTGTTTGTGGATCCTTGTGTGTACTTATCGACGGAGCGAGTATGCATTGGAACTACCTACAGTTGGTAGGGCAAATTTGCTAGAGTTCCGTATGTAATGCAGGAGTCGTGTCTTTTCACAAGTACGAGTTTATGGTATTCCGTATTGATAATAATAATAAAACAGTGATACAGTAATAAAAGCACTGTCTTGTAATATGGTATATTAAATATTTATTATCCCTCTTGGAACGGAGGGATATAGTTTTGAACTTTTCGGTCTGTCTGTCTGTCCGTCTGTCTGTCCGTCTATCCGCCTGTCTCGCTTCAGTCTCTGCGGAGTTTTGTAAGACAAGGGAAACAAATGCGAAGAAAAGACTGCTTTCATTTGCTGAAGCGACAGTTTTCTAAAATTAATTTTGATCAGTTTCTGCCCCTTACAACTTTTGTGGAGACGGTCCCCGTCACAACTTCTGTGGAGACGGTCTCCGTCACAGCTTCTGTGGAGACGATCCCCGTCACAGCTTTTGTGGAGAAGATCCCCGTCACAGCTTTTGTGGAGACGATCCCCGTCACAACTTTTGTGGAAACGATCCCCATCACCGCTTTTGTGGAGACGATCCCCGTCACAACTTTTGTGGAAACGATCCCCATCACCGCTTTTGTGGAGACGATCCCCATCACAACTTTTGTGGTAGCTTACACGCACATATTCCAACCAAGTGGCATTTGGGCGTCGCTTCCGGTGTGCGAGTCGTCCGTTTGTCAGTCCGATCTGTTCTGAGGTTAATTAAAAAAATAGGGCCCTTCCATAAAGGACCGTTTGCAAATATTTTGACAGCACCCCCATCTAAACACCGTACGCACATTTTGGCTGGATACATCCCTCCCTATCCCCGCCCTGTATGCTGGCGCAGGTGATCCCCTGCTTTCCCTCCCCCTCCCCCCTTCCCCATTCTTCCCCCCTCCACCCCCCTCCATGATTTCTTATCAGAATTCCATGGAAAAATCAAATGAAAGATATTAAGTTTAAGATATGTTTATTAAAAATAATAAATAAATACATGCATGTGAAAAATTGACCAATCGTGGCGTTGTACGACAGTGCTCACAGTTCAGAACGTCATGGGGGTCTTAGACTGAAATTAATGCATCTATGTAGTAGCTCTGCGTCGACGTGACTTCAGATCTTATTAACTCTGAAAACATGATTTCAGTACTGGCTGGCATAAAATAAGTTCATGTGTTAAGACCCTGCTGACTCTCACCAAAAAATGACCGAACGGAAACATTCGGCGGTTTCCGCCAATTTACAGAAAGTGTCCGAAAGGGCCCGGGTTTTTCCGTGTCTCCTTTATCTGCAAGGTTGATCCAAAACTAAATGTAAATATTTTCAAGGAGTCCTTGTATTATTATTAATAATAATAATAATAATAATAATAATAATAATAATAATAATAATAATAATAATAATAATAATAATAATAATAATAATAATGTGATTTCTTGTGTATACGGAAATTTAGCAGTTTAGCAGAGCTTTTTATAATTTTGGCAATGAGTCAGTTGGGTCTTTATTCACCACCCGGCAAATTTATGAACTCACTCAAAACCTGCGACCCCCACTCTCGGTCCTCCCCCCCCCCCCCCCCGCCCCACTCACATCATAATTGATCATATTTTATTTATATGCGGGGTTTTATTTTTAAAGTAAGATTATGTCCAGATGAACAGCTGTGAAAAATGGATCAAAAAATTAATTGTTAAAATAAGATTTTCGAATGGCCGAGGCCGAGCGTGGTATTTACATTAGAGTTACAGCGACTCCGTGAATGACAAAAATAGACGAGGAATAAAACAAGTAATTGCAGAGGAAACTGACCACGAAGATGACATAAAATGTGACCACGAAAATGACATAAAATGTCACCACGAAAATGACATAAAATGTAACCACGAAAGTGACATAAAATAAAGTGAACACGAAAGTGACATAAAATGTGACCACGAAGGTGACATAAAATAAAGTGAACACGAAAGTGACATAAAATGTGACCACGAAGTTGACATAAAATGTGACCACGACCATGCGGAGGAGCAAAAAGTGTCAAAATACTTATGACGTGAGCAAAATTAGGCATTGATCAATCCCGTTTTTTTTTGAACATCAGTTTATTTTTTGCAAATCATTCTCAAAGCAAAAAAATAATAATAATAATAAATAAGTATTGCATAGCAATTTAAGCATATAACTATATGACGATATTGAAATCACAAACAGAACACACACACCCACCCTCCCACACATACACACACCCATACACACACACAGACCCACACACACACACACGCACACACACAGACCCGAGTAGCGACACACAACGGGGGAATTTATGACTAGGTCAGAGAGAGAGAGAGAGAGAGAGAGAGAGAGAGAGAGAGAGAGCGGGGAGGAGAGAGAGAGAGAGGGGGAGAGAGGGAGAGAGAGAGAGAGATGGAGAGAGAGAGAGAGAGAGAGAGAGAGAGGGGGGGGAGAGAGAGGGAGAGAGAGAGAGATGGAGAGAGAGAGAGAGAGAGAGAGAGAGAGAGAGAGAGAGAGAGAGAGAGGGGGCGGGGCACTACGATTGGAGGGGGAGGGGGAGGGGGGAGGGGGGATGGATGTCATCCTGTGAACAGCGCCAAGGGACGTCATGGGATGTGGTCTGCTGAAAAGATTTTTGGACCATCGGCGGATGTGGTCACCTGACAGAATGCTGGCCATGGATGGATGTGGTCGCCTGACAGAATGTTGGGCTATTGGGGTGTGATCGCCTGACAGAATGTTGGGCTATTGGGGTGTGATCGCCTGACAGAATGTTGGGCTATTGGGGTGTGATCGCCTGACAGAATGTTGGGCTATTGGGGTGTGATCGCCTGACAGAATGTTGGGCTATTGGGGTGTGATCGCCTGACAGAATGTTGGGCTATTGGGGTGTGATCGCCTGACAGAATGTTGGGCTATTGGGGTGTGATCGCCTGACAGAATATTGGGCCATGTGTCAATGTGGTCTCCTAATAGAATGTTGGGCCGTGTGTCGATACCCCCTTCCCCCACCCGCCCTAAAAAAAATGTTGCAAAAATGTTTTACCTACAATCAAAACTGTGCACAGCAAATTTCTAAAAATGTCAAAAAATGTATACAAAGTAATTTTTTGAAATAAGAATTCTCAAGCAAATAAGAAACAGAATTCACGAGTCTGGGAATTTCCCGCGGGGACTTTTCCCACGCGGACTTTACCCGCGTGGACTTTTCCCGACCTAGGACATTTCCCGCGGATGAAAAAGAACTAACAAAAAATATTCTCTACAAACTTCACAGGCCGGAGTCGAAAAAATAATCAACGAACCTAACCATGATTGCAGCTGAGTAGCACAACTGTTGACATAACAACCACTGAAGCTTGCCCCTGTATAATCCATCACAGGCCGGAGTCAAGAAATTAATCAACGAACATTATCTAGGCTTCTTTGGATTATTACCAATTGCATCTTTTGCTGCTTTTTTAATCCGCCACACATTTCTGAATTAGATTTTAATTGCATTTAACTGAATCACAATATACCTTGCCCCTGCAGCATAATCTGCTACAACTTGTTGACAACAGAAAAAAAAGAAACATGAGAGACCGGAGAGAACACAATTGAGAACGTGCACTGTAAGTTTAAATTACCAAATAAAAATTGCAATAAATTAGTTTTATTTTTTTGTTAGTTTTTTTTCATCCGCGGGAAATGTCCTAGGTCGGGAAAAGTCCCCGCGGGTAAAGTCCGCGTGGGAAAAGTCCCCGCGGGAATTGTCCTGTTTCCAGAATTCACAAGTCGAATAACGCAGTGTCGACAATAAATATTTGTAAATAATACACAATATACATTCGAACAAATGATGTCATGGTATTCGTCAAAACTCCCAATTGCAGACAATAATAATTAAACAAACAAACAAAAAGGTGTAAGGAAAAAATATCAATGATTTAAATGCATTGAATAATTAAATCATTATGCCATACCTGAGAAAGTCAGAAAAAAATGCGCAATTTTCATTTCCTAAATACTACATAAAACTCATGATTGAATTTGTACACCGCCATGATCGATTTACCTTTTTTACATCCCGTTTAAACATCAAAAAGAACATAAGTCTTATTTGTTGAATTTTTAAAGTTAGGTTCAGTCATTGCAATCCGATGATTTCTGGCATGCCCATAGACGGAGAAATGCAATTAAGTCTGTTGTCAAATTCAGTTAAAATATACACACAACAAAACTTCAATATATTTCAAAAATAGAACACCTTGACTAAAAAAAAAAATGACACTAAAATTGCGAAAATTAAAAACACACTTTCTTTACCAAAGTCAAAGGGGTAGCTTTCTAATACCTACAAACACCCCGTTCAAAAAATGCATGAAACGCATAAAATGATAATAACTATTTGCATAACTTATTTACGCCTTACAGATGGCATATACGGATATTAACTTGACTAGTTTATGTTTATGGGCAGTGACTTTCTTTGCAATCAATAAAACCTTTGCAGTCGGGGGAGGAGGGAGGGAGGGAAGTAGTAGGAAAACGTCGGTTCTGCCCCACTTTGTGACGTCATACTGTCTGGAAGTGACGTCATCATGTCTGGAAGTGACGTCATCATGTCTGGACCGGAAGTGTTGTCTGGAGCGGAAGTGTTGTCTGGAGCGGAAGTCATGATAAGCGTTAGGATAGGCGCGACCATCCATGAGGTCATAATGAGGTCATAATGAGGTCATACTGTCTGGAAGTGCCGTCATACTGTCTGGACCGGAAGTGACGTCATAGGCGTAACCAAGGCGTAACCATGGTGATAATGACGTCATCAGTCACGTGACCAATGAAAAGCCAATGAGATCAATGAAGACAATGAAGCCCCGCCCACTTTCTGTCTATCATACTGTCTGGACCGGAAGTGACGTCATAGGCGTGGTCATGGTAACGAATTGAAACTTTGTAAACAAAAGTGAACTTTGTAAACAAACTGTGTAAACAAACTTTGTAAACAAAATTTGTAAACAAACTTTATAAACAAAATTTGTAAACAAACTTTATAAACAAACTTTGTAAACAAACTTTATAAACAAAATTTGTAAACAACATTTGTAAACAACATTTGTAAACAAACTTTGGTTATTTACATAATTGAAACTCATAGAAACTTGGTAGACAAACTTTGTAAACAAACTTTATAAACAAAATTTGTAAACAAACTTTATAAACAAAATTTGTAAACAAAATTTGTAAACAACATTTGTAAACAACATTTGTAAACAAACTTTGGTTATTTACATAATTGAAACTCATTGAAACTTTGTAGACAAACTTTGTAAACAAACTTTGTAAACACAATTTGTAAACAAACTTTGTAAACAAACTTTGTAAACAAAATTTGTAAACAAAATTTGTAAACAAAATTTGTAAACAAACTTTGGTTATTTACATAATTGAAACTCATTGAAACTTTGTAAACAAACTTAGTAAACAAACTTTTTTTTTTTTTTTTTTTTTTTTTTCATTTCCCACACTCACTCTCTCCACACACACACACCACGACTGAGCATTTCATTTCATAAGCCACATAGGTATTTAAACCTTCTAATGGTAACTTTTTCCCTCCACACTCTCATGCATACATACCAACACCATGATAAAATGTTTTGCTTATGTTGCTCTTTATACTCCATTATTTGTTTGTTTTTTTTTTGTTTGTTTTTGTTTGAAATGCAGTGTTTACTTAGAGAAAAAATGGCGTCCTACAATCTGCAATCATCAGCAGCAGCATTTCGTCATCAGTGTAATCAGACTGCGTCATCTATAGCCAGCGTTATCAGACTGCGTAATCAGACTTCGTCATAAACAACGTAGACAGCGGTGTTTGGCTTTATTGTTTTTTCCGAGGCAGCAGTCTCTAGCTGCTTGGAGTTGCAGTGTGACCCTAAGTGTTATACTTAACCGATTTGTCTGAAAATTTCACTGTTTGATTCAGTTTTATATCTAGTTTTCACATAGTCATGGACTGGTTGCGTAGCTAGCTGTATGCATCATGAATTCACCTTAAAAATGATAAGTTAAAAGTAGAATAACTTTTGTTATGATTGACCGATTTACATGAAACTTTCACTGTTTAATTCAGTTTTATATCTAGTTTTTGTTATAATGTAGTCATGGGCTATTTGCGCAGCTGGCTGTATGCATAATTTGACATTCGCCATTTTAACTTTTTAAAAAGTGGAAAAGTGTAATAACTTTCGTTATGGTTAACCGATTTGCATGAAAATTTCACCGTTGGATTCAGTTTGATGTCTTAGTTTTACAGTAGTTTGTGCATAGGTGGGTTGTTGGAATGGCGCGCGCCCACCATTCAAACATGTGTTTGAATAAGTTTTACGTCAAACTATGGTTCAACAAGTTGTTTAGCAATTGTACAACAATTGTTCAACAAGCTGTTGTTTAACATGTTCAACATGTTGTTGAACATGTTCAACATGTTCAACATGTTCAACATGTTCAACAACATGTTCAACAAGTTGAACATGTTCAACATGTTCAACAACATGTTCAACATGTTCAACATGTTCAACAACATGTTCAACAAGTTGAACATGTTCAACATGTTCAACATGTTGTTGCACAAGTTGAACATGTTCAACATGTTCAACATGTTCAACATGTTCAACAACATGCTGTTTAACAAATTGTTCAACAAGTTGTAGTTCAAGCAAAGAAAAAACAAGACATATGTTGAATAGGTTTATTAATACATTTAAATACACTTAAATACACTTAAATATATACAGCTTAAATCTATAACAATATTATAACATTTATTGATTTACAAAGTCTTTATTATAATGTTTAGTCAAATAAGTCTATTTTTCTTCATCTGCTTCACTCTGTTCACTGGCATCCATATCACTTTCTTCGTCACTGCTTTCATCTTCCTCCTCCTCATCTAGAAGCTCTTCAAAGAATGCATCGTTTCTTCTTATAGCCGCCTTTAGTGCCTTTGAATACTCGTAATGTTTTTCATCAACAAAGTAATTGAAGTCTTCTAAAATGGTTTCATAATGTTCGTTTTGTTGTAGACGTTGGGCATATTTGAATAGTCTCATAAACACTTGTTTAAGTCGACGTTTATAAATGGGTCGAAAGTCATCACTTGCTATTTCACGCGCATCTTCAAGCCCTTGTTCTTCATATTCTGAAACCTTTTCTTGAAATTTCTTATCATATTCATCGTAGACTTCTTGAACCATATCATACCAAACAGAGTCTGTTTCTGACTCACTTTCAGAGTCTGTTTCTGACTCACTTTCAGAGCTGCCGTCATCATCACCCTCAACACAATGTTCCATATGTTTGAACAAAGCTTCTTGACTGTTGTATAATGCACCACATTCTGTACAAGCATGTGCATTCTTTTCAGTCATGTTGACGCTTTGACTTTCCATAGAAGACTCATCTAAAGTTTCAGTGATAGGTGGTTTTACAGGGTTTTCCACATCTATCTCCAATTCTTCTTCTTCTGAAGTGTGAGCATTCTTTAAGTGCCTTTTAAGACTTTGTGGCCAATTGTAAGATTTCAAACAAATGTTGCATTTATACATCCTTTCGGTTCAACATGCACTTTTCAAATGATGAAAAAGCCTTTAAACATAGCCTTATATACAACTTGTTGAACAACATGTTGAACATGTTCAACATGTTGTTGAACATGTTGTTGAACATGTTGTTGAACATGTTGTCTATGCCTAGGGAAGTTTAACGTCATTATTACGTCATCATTATGACGTCATAATGACGTCATTGGAACAGGCGCATGCTTTATCAAAAACTGACTCAGCAGAATTTATTGCTGTTTGATATGGATGAAATGCATGTCTCACTCTTCCTTTTATGCTACTTAGATGTAATCAAAATATGGTGTGTAACTCGTCAAAATCAGCAATTTTTACAAGTTTGGCATTTTTGACGAGTTACACACCATATTTTGATTACATCTAAGTAGCATAAAAGGAAGAGTGAGACATGCATTTCATCCATATCAAACAGCAATAAATTCTGCTGAGTCAGTTTTTGATAAAGCATGCGCCTGTTCCAATGACGTCATTATGACGTCATAATGATGACGTAATAATGACGTTAAACTTCCCTAGGCATAGACAACATGTTCAACAACATGTTCAACAACATGTTCAACAACATGTTGAACATGTTCAACATGTTGTTCAACAAGTTGTATATAAGGCTATGTTTAAAGGCTTTTTCATCATTTGAAAAGTGCATGTTGAACCGAAAGGATGTATAAATGCAACATTTGTTTGAAATCTTACAATTGGCCACAAAGTCTTAAAAGGCACTTAAAGAATGCTCACACTTCAGAAGAAGAAGAATTGGAGATAGATGTGGAAAACCCTGTAAAACCACCTATCACTGAAACTTTAGATGAGTCTTCTATGGAAAGTCAAAGCGTCAACATGACTGAAAAGAATGCACATGCTTGTACAGAATGTGGTGCATTATACAACAGTCAAGAAGCTTTGTTCAAACATATGGAACATTGTGTTGAGGGTGATGATGACGGCAGCTCTGAAAGTGAGTCAGAAACAGACTCTGAAAGTGAGTCAGAAACAGACTCTGTTTGGTATGATATGGTTCAAGAAGTCTACGATGAATATGATAAGAAATTTCAAGAAAAGGTTTCAGAATATGAAGAACAAGGGCTTGAAGATGCGCGTGAAATAGCAAGTGATGACTTTCGACCCATTTATAAACGTCGACTTAAACAACTGTTTATGAGACTATTCAAATATGCCCAACGTCTACAACAAAACGAACATTATGAAACCATTTTAGAAGACTTCAATCACTTTGTTGATGAAAAACATTACGAGTATTCAAAGGCACTAAAGGCGGCTATAAGAAGAAACGATGCATTCTTTGAAGAGCTTCTAGATGAGGAGGAGGAAGATGAAAGCAGTGACGAAGAAAGTGATATGGATGCCAGTGAACAAAGTGAAGCAGATGAAGAAAAATAGACTTATTTGACTAAACATTATAATAAAGACTTTGTAAATCAATAAATGTTATAATATTGTTATAGATTTAAGCTGTATATATTTAAGTGTATTTAAGTGTATTTAAATGTATTAATAAACCTATTCAACATATGTCTTGTTTTTTCTTTGCTTGAACTACAACTTGTTGAACAATTTGTTAAACAGCATGTTGTTGAACAAGTTGAACATGTTGAACATGTTGAACATGTTGAACATGTTCAACTTGTGCAACAACATGTTGAACATGTTGAACATGTTCAACTTGTTGAACATGTTGTTGAACATGTTGAACATGTTGAACATGTTGTTGAACATGTTGAACATGTTCAACTTGTTGAACATGTTGTTGAACATGTTGAACATGTTGAACATGTTCAACAACATGTTGAACATGTTAAACAACAGCTTGTTGAACAATTGTTGTACAATTGCTAAACAACTTGTTGAACCATAGTTTGACGTAAAACTTATTCAAACACATGTTTGAATGGTGGGCGCGCGCCATTCCAACAACCCACCTATGCACAAACTACTGTAAAACTAAGACATCAAACTGAATCCAACGGTGAAATTTTCATGCAAATCGGTTAACCATAACGAAAGTTATTACACTTTTCCACTTTTTAAAAAGTTAAAATGGCGAATGTCAAATTATGCATACAGCCAGCTGCGCAAATAGCCCATGACTACATTATAACAAAAACTAGATATAAAACTGAATTAAACAGTGAAAGTTTCATGTAAATCGGTCAATCATAACAAAAGTTATTCTACTTTTAACTTATCATTTTTAAGGTGAATTCATGATGCATACAGCTAGCTACGCAACCAGTCCATGACTATGTGAAAACTAGATATAAAACTGAATCAAACAGTGAAATTTTCAGACAAATCGGTTAAGTATAACACTTAGGGTCACACTGCAACTCCAAGCAGCTAGAGACTGCTGCCTCGGAAAAAACAATAAAGCCAGACACCGCTGTCTACGTTGTTTATGACGAAGTCTGATTACGCAGTCTGATAACGCTGGCTATAGATGACGCAGTCTGATTACACTGATGACGAAATGCTGCTGCTGATGATTGCAGATTGTAGGACGCCATTTTTTCTCTAAGTAAACACTGCATTTCAAACAAAAACAAACAAAAAAAAAAAAAAACAAATAATGGAGTATAAAGAGCAACATAAGCAAAACATTTTATCATGGTGTTGGTATGTATGCATGAGAGTGTGGAGGGAAAAAGTTACCATTAGAAGGTTTAAATACCTATGTGGCTTATGAAATGAAATGCTCAGTCGTGGTGTGTGTGTGTGGAGAGAGTGAGTGTGGGAAATGAAAAAAAAAAAAAAAAAAAAAAAGTTTGTTTACTAAGTTTGTTTACAAAGTTTCAATGAGTTTCAATTATGTAACTAACCAAAGTTTGTTTACAAATTTTGTTTACAAATTTTGTTTATAAAGTTTGTTTACAAAGTTTGTTTACAAATTGTGTTTACAAAGTTTGTTTACAAAGTTTGTCTACAAAGTTTCAATGAGTTTCAATTATGTAAATAACCAAAGTTTGTTTACAAATGTTGTTTACAAATGTTGTTTACAAATTTTGTTTACAAATTTTGTTTATAAAGTTTGTTTACAAATTTTGTTTATAAAGTTTGTTTACAAAGTTTGTCTACCAAGTTTCTATGAGTTTCAATTATGTAAATAACCAAAGTTTGTTTACAAATGTTGTTTACAAATGTTGTTTACAAATTTTGTTTATAAAGTTTGTTTACAAAGTTTGTTTATAAAGTTTGTTTACAAATTTTGTTTATAAAGTTTGTTTACAAATTTTGTTTACAAAGTTTGTTTACACAGTTTGTTTACAAAGTTCACTTTTGTTTACAAAGTTTCAATTCGTTACCATGACCACGCCTATGACGTCACTTCCGGTCCAGACAGTATGATAGACAGAAAGTGGGCGGGGCTTCATTGTCTTCATTGATCTCATTGGCTTTTCATTGGTCACGTGACTGATGACGTCATTATCACCATGGTTACGCCTTGGTTACGCCTATGACGTCACTTCCGGTCCAGACAGTATGACGGCACTTCCAGACAGTATGACCTCATTATGACCTCATTATGACCTCATGGATGGTCGCGCCTATCCTAACGCTTATCATGACTTCCGCTCCAGACAACACTTCCGCTCCAGACAACACTTCCGGTCCAGACATGATGACGTCACTTCCAGACATGATGACGTCACTTCCAGACAGTATGACGTCACAAAGTGGGGCAGAACCGGCGTTTTCCTACTACTGAGGGAGGGAGGGAGGGGGAGGGGAGGGGAGGGGAGGGGAGGGGGGTGAAGGGGCAGTTAATATCATATGCATGACAATACGTGTCGAGGAAGAAAAAAGAAAAGCGCGGAGAAAGGGGAGGGGGGGGGGTAATTTTGAGTCAGGGACGGGGGTAATTTTGAGTCGGGGGGGGGGGTAATTTTGACTCAGGGAGGGTGGGGGTAATTTTGAGTCGGGGGGGGGGTAATTTTGAGTCGGAGGGGGGGAGGTAATTTTGAGTCAAGGCGCGGGGCGCATGAACCGCCAATTTCGATAAAAAAATAGAGCGGGGGGGGGGGGGGAGGGGGGTAATTTTCATTCAATACTCCGCGTTTCCCACAAATAAAGGAATTCTTTCACAACTGCACTCCGCGTTTGGTTAAAAAAAGGATATTTTTCCGCATGGGAATTGGTTGGCACATGAGTGCCCGCCCCCTCCGGGGGGGTGGGAGGGGGGTATGGGTTGAGGTCAGGAGGAGGGTGTTCCGTGCACGTATCGCTTTCCCAGTGCCCCTCCCCTAGACGTTTTTTCGTGCATAAATCAACCGATATCACTGTCATCCTCTATCAGATTAAAAAAATAGTAAAAAATGACACATAATTAATTAAAAAAAATCCTGAGCTAAAATAGAAATATATGAAAATTTAGGAAGAAAAAAAAAGAAGAAATATATACATATATATCGTGGGAAATACCGGGAATTCCTTTCCGAATTAAAACGAATTTTGTGCAGATGTCACGGCACTACAGTCTGTTACTATTTATAGAAATCGGCAACTGGCGCTTTCAAAAGAGAGACAGAAGGACAGACGCGTGACATGAAACTAGAATCGTAATTGTAGCTGCTGTCCGCATATTCAAGCATTAGCGTTGTTTATTGTTCTATTTTAAACTTTGCATTATCTACAGTTTCAAAGTATTTTTTTTTTTCACTTTTACCTATTTCTACATGAGATCACTTTTACCCATTTCTGATATGAAAGGGAGAGAGAGAGAGAAATATCCTGTTTCTCATCCTAATGTTTAGAAAAATTGGCCTGTCTAGTTTTTTTCTAAAAAAAATACAACCTTGTGGAGATAGATTTTGATATTTTTTTGGAGAACTTTACGTAGCGACAGCATCGGACTTGTTTGGTTTTGGTGTAATTCTACACCAAATAAAAGAAAGTGTGGCCACGGAAGGCGGTTCCACCCCGGGGGTGGGAGGGGGATGGGGGGCACTGACGTACCAATCGGTTACCGTGCGCCTCCATGACTTTTTAAAAATGACCTCTAAATTCGAAGTGCCAATATTGAAATAAATAGCCCCCTTTCCAACCAAACGTGGAGTGCAATTCTGTACGGTCACTCGTTTTCTATGAGAAAGGCGGAGTACTGTATGAAAATATGCCCCACCCCACCCCCCGTCCCTCCTCCCCTTTTTTTAACGAAAATGGCACTCTGGCCTCAAAATCGCCCCTTCCGCCGCGATTTTTTTTGGACACGCATGGTAACACATATGATACCAAGTACCCGCCCCTCCCCCCAGGGGTGGGGGTTCTAACGGGCCCTAGCCGGTGGGCGAGGAGGAGGAGGAGGGGGGGAGGGGAGGAGCGGGTATGGGTGAGAAACCAGGAAAATTTTCTCTCCCGGATCCTTTTTTTTTTTTTTTTACAGTTCCTGCGAGAACACCGCCTGTAAGCTTTCGCTCGGCACCATGTAGGACGTACTCGCCTGACTCAGATCCTGACTCAGATCCTGACTCGCGCTAGTGGAGCTCTGCTCTCCACCACCACTACTCCCCACCCCGACTGCTAACCATGGATCCCCTCCAGTCCGGAAGCGTCCCCCACTTCCTGCTCTACTCTTCCCCCCGCCCATGGATTTCCCCTTCCCGCTGCTCTTTAATTTCGAAGCAGTTTTAGGTGATTTTGATTTCGGCGATTTTGATTTCGACTTGGGTGATTTTTGATATTGAGCTCTCTGTTGTTGTTGTTGTTGTTGACGTATTTTGCGATAGTCAATAATCAATTGATTGATCTGTACGGCATCTTTTGTGACGAAGACCATGCTAGGAGCTGATTGGTTGCCGATCACAAACGTCAGACCACGATTCGTCGGATTCGTGTCTTCGATCTCTTCAAATGCGTACGTGAAAAAGATTTTCTGTCAAAAAAGAAAAATCACAAGTTGAGAAGATGGTAGAGCCAATTTTCATGACATAAATTAAAAAAAAAATAGTTTGACGTGTGATAATCCATAGATTAACTAATTATTAAACTTAAAATGGTCAGAATTTCTGTAATAAATTAAGTAATTATTTAGTGATCGTAATTTAGCTAAGACTTCGTGATAAGTGATAAGCCTTTGTGATGAGCTATAAATCTTTGTGATAAGCGATAAATCCTTATGATGAGCGATAAATCTTCGTGATAAGCGATAAGTCTTGATGATAAGCGATAAGTGTTGATGATAAGTGATAAGTTTTTGTGATAAGCGATGTCTTTGTGATAAGCGATAAGTCCTTATGATAAGCGATAAGTGTTGATGATGAATGATACGAACGATAAATCGGTGTGATAAGCGGTAAGTCTTGATGATATGCGATAAATGCTGATGATAAGTGATAAGTCGTTGTGATAAGCGATAAGTCCTTATGATAAGCGATAAGTCTTTGTGATGAGCTATGTCTTTGTGATAAGTGATAAATCTTTGTGATAAGCGACAAGTCTTTGTGATAAGCGATAAGTCCTTATGATAAGCGATAAGTGTTGATGATGAATGACACGAACGGTAAATCTGTGTGATAAACTGTAAGTCTTGATGATATGCGATAAATGTTGATGATAAGTGATAAGTCTTTGTGATAAGCGATAAATCTGTGTGATAAGCTGTAAGTCTTGATGGTAAGTGATAAGTCTTTATGGTAAGCGGTAAGGCTTGATGATAAGTGATAAGTCCTTATGATAAGCGATTAGTCTTGATGATAAGCGATAAGTCTTTGTGATAAGCGATAAGTTTTTATGATAAGCGATAAGTCGTTGTGATAAGCAATAAATCTTGGTGATGAGCTATAAGTCTTTGTGATAAGCGATAAGTCTTTGTGATAAGCGATAAGTCTTGATGATAAGCGATAAGTGTTTCACCTGTCCTTTGTACTCCATGAGGTGAACGCCGAGCTGGGACACGGCCAGCCAAAGTCGGTGCGGCAAACTTTCCACACTTTTTTGCTACAAAAGAGAAAAAAAAAAACGAGATGATTAAGTGGGGATTTTATCTACCCCCGCCCCCCAAAAAACGGCCGGTTGTGAACACCCTGTATCTGTGTTAACTGCTTGGGAAAGAACGTTGGTTCAATACTGGCATTTACTCATGTTCGGATAATGACAACTGGCACACAGCGAAAATATGTGCGCGTGGGGATGAATGCGATGGATGCGCTCGAGACTCTGTCAAATGTGATTTATCTGTGTGGGTACTTGGTATAGAGTGAAGGGACCCCCCCCCCCCCCCCCCCCGCCACCCGCCCCCCCTAAAAAAACGTCGTCAATCAATAAAAACGGCGAAGTTGTTGTGAAACAAAGATCACGAGAGTGCAAAAAAATATCTCAAACAAAACACACATACCCAGTTACCATGGCAACAGAATACTGACCGTGACATCAAACATGGTAGCGCCATAGAGGGGCCAGTGACGTAATATGTCCATGAAGGCGATGTTAGCCTGTGTGGGCGTGGTCCCCACCAGATGGCGGTGTATGGCTGGGATCTCATCGACATTGATCAGCTCTCTCAGATGTCGCGGCAGGATCCTCATCACAGAACTGATCAAATAAATAAATAAATAAATAAATAAATAAATAAATAAAAATAAAAACAATAACATTCGAAAGAGTCTCATCCGGAATGTTACCGTATTTAATTATATATACCAACGTTAAGGTTTAAACTGTACTAATTAATTTTATATGGATTTTATTATAAGCGAATTTTAATTCAAGTAAAACATAAAACGACTCGTAATAACACATGGTGACACATACTGACACATGCTGACACATACTGACACATGGTGACCCTTACTTGTAGTCACAGTTGTTGGCATGGCCGAAGTCCCCAAACTCAGCCTGAGCTCGCAACGCGCAAAGCTCCACCTGTCAACAAAACAAGCACAACGTGACTAAAGCTCCACCTGTCAACAAAACAAGCACAACGTGACTAAAGCTCCACCTGTCAACAAAACAAGCACAACGTGACTAAAGCTCCACCTGTCAACAAAACAAGCACAACGTGACTAAAGTTCCACCTGTCAACAAAACAAGCACAACGTGACTAAAGCTCCACCTGTCAACAAAACAAGCACAACGTGACTAAAGTTCCACCTGTCAACAAAACAAGCACAACGTGACTAAAGTTCCACCTGTCAACAAAACAAGCACAACGTGACTAAAGCTCCACCTGTCAACAAAACAAGCACAACGTGACTAAAGTTCCACCTGTCAACAAAACAAGCACAACGTGACTAAAGCTCCACCTGTCAACAAAACAAGCACAACGTGACTAAAGTTCCACCTGTCAACAAAACAAGCACAACGTGACTAAAGCTCCACCTGTCAACAAAACAATCACAACGCGACTAAAGCTCCACCTGTCAACAAAACAAGTACAACGTGACTAAAGCTTCACCTGTCAACAAAACAAGCACAACGTGACTAAAGCTCCACCTGTCAACAAAACAAGCACAGCGGGACTAAAGCTCCACCTGTCAATAAAACCAGCACAACGTGATCAAAAGCTCGCCCTGTCAACAAAGCAAACATAACGAGTCTATAACCTCACCCTGTCAACAAACAAGCACAAACGTGACTAAAAGCTCATCCTGTTAACAAAACAAGCACAATGTGACTAAACCTCACTCAGTCTGTAAAACAAGCACAACGGGACTAAAACCTCACCCTGTCAACAAAGCAAGTTTAACGTAAATAAAACCTCACCCTGTCAACAAAACAAGCACAACGCAATTAAAATTTCGGCGCGGAAGCGGACCAGAGTCCCCGGGACACCTTAGCAATCCATCAAGTACATGCACAATAATTTAAGACTTTGTGACCAACCGTTTGACAACATCCCTTTCCTTTACCGCCCCACCCCCCCCCCCCTCCAACCGTGCCAGCCTCCCCCACCCAGGTATATCTCACGTGACATCCTACCTGAGCCAATGATTGGACGTTTCACAACATAACCGAAATTTAGAACTATT
Organism: Protula sp. h YS-2021; assembly: GCA_949752745.1. Taxonomy (NCBI): domain Eukaryota; kingdom Metazoa; phylum Annelida; class Polychaeta; order Sabellida; family Serpulidae; genus Protula; species Protula sp. h YS-2021. The sequence continues at coordinate 26,995 of CATKHT010000207.1, forward strand.
AATCGGTTGTGGGCGAAATATGCAACAGACTTCTGAAAGCCACTTAATTCTTGGGCATCCGCGCAGGAACGATTTAATTAACTAATTACAGTCCATATGCGATAACTCGAACTTCGATAACTCGAATTTTTCGGTAGCTCGAACACTTTTGCTCGGGCCCGTTCATTTTTTCACTATTAAGTCTTAGAGCATATTCGATAACTCGAACTATACAGCACTCGAACCATTTTTGGGGGACTTAAATCTGTGTGTTTGTAAATAAAACTGACACACGCTACTTGTTTGAGTAGCACTCTTTTGTTTAAACAACCCCATTACTGGTGACAACTCGACTTCCATCTAGACGCATCATTGCAAGCATGCATTGTTTTGCACTAGAGCCCTTGTCTTAATTCCTAAGCCCTCCTGTGTACCGGAGCGCGTCTTAACATGCCATTTCTTTGCAACAGCTACTCCTATGAAATGTCCAAAACTAGCTCTATACTATCAGTTCATATTCAGAACACGCAGTAACTGTGTTTGGAGAGATGGGTTTCTGCAAGACCAGTTAAAAGGAAGTTAGTAACTCATGAAATTGAAGTAAAATACAGAGCAGTGCTGGCAGCTGAACGTGGTGAAAAAATCAATTGCTGCCATAAAACTTTGTGTCCCATTGAACACTTTCTCCACTTGGATTAAAAGCAAAGAGTCAATTTAAGACGGATATTTTAATTCAAATTTTGAGCCAAACCGAAAACTGCACAACATACCAACCTGGACAGTGCTCTTTACAAATGGCTGATCAATGCTGTGCATTGACAATTTACAGTTTTTTATTAGTTGTAATAAATAGTTATTAACACTTGACAAGCCTTGGGCTTGCAAGGGTTATATGAATTTGTGCGAGCAGCCGTTCGTCCTTTTTTCTTCTTGACAGTTTTTCCGAATTTTTGTGTCTTCTTCTCTGACACTATGGGCCCTAGGACCATGAAACTTGGGACTTATGCAGAGCTTGATCTGAACGTGTGCATGTCACTTTTTATTTTCGTCTTCGATTTCGTTTTGTTTGTTAAAACGCCATGTGAAAAGAGTGTATTTTTGCAAGGTAATGCGGAGCATTTAACGTATAGCACAGAACAACACACAGCTGCTCAGCTTTGTGCGAGCTCTCACTGCGTAAACAGATAACACAGCGTATGCCTGATCAGTCAATCAAACCTTAAGTCAACAAAAACCAAACACTTCTCGGCTTATAAGACGTATTCAGGCTGTGTTGTTTGCAATATCTTATTCAAGAAATAACCCACTGAAAGAAGTATTTTTGAGTTTTAACTTTTGTCAAGTGTTTAACATTTCGCTAGCGAAATGAGGTTCTAGTTTATTTATTACTTTTATGAGTTTCATTAATAAAAATGGATGAAATGGACGAATGCATCATTGCAATAAATTTTCTGGGTACGTTATGGTATTCGATTACTCGAACATTCAATAACTCGAACTCTTTACCTGGGTCCCTCGAACTTCGAGTGATCGAATATGGATTGTATTTATTTAATTTGGTTAGGGGGGGGGGGGGCGGGGGTACTTAACCATACAGCATCGTGAATGAGGTATAATCATTAATATACCGCATCGCGTTTCGTGAGCACGATAATATCACCATACCGTATCGTGTTTTTTAATGGGATAATATCAGCACCATACCGCATCGCGTTTCGCGAGCACGATAATATCATTACCAGACCGCAGCGCGTTTTTAATGGGATTATATCAACATACCGCATCGCGTTTTGTCAGCGGGATCTTTTGTTCAAACAAGTCGGTGACAGATTGGTGATAGATCAGATCCACCTCTACAGGATCGTGGTAGTTAGCCGGTGGATCCAGGAACAGCCTCTTCTGAAAAGTAACAAAATTCACGCTGTGTTGTTGCAATGTTGTTGCCATGTTGTTCTTACGTTGTTGCTATGTTGTTATGTTGTTGCTATGTTGTTTTTGTTTCTAATATTCTTATTTTAAATAACGTTCTTAACACGTGAAAATAAATAAAATAAACAATATTCTGAAGGCAAAACAAGGCACTACCGTCTATTCCCGTTGTTATTTAACAGCTGACCTCTAGAGAGAGCAGTCTGATAGTATGACCAAAAAGTAGATTGGTTTTAAAAGCACTTCCCCTGTTGCACTAACAATAATATTTTCGCGAAATCTCCACTGTATCAACGGAACAAAAAATCTTGAGCACAACAAACCGAACCGTTGTAGAGGTAAGCAAAAACGATTTGGCGCTCTTTTTATGGCTCACCCACTTTTGTGGCTCACTCATTTTTGTGGTTTACTCACTTTTGTGGCTCACTCACTTTTATGACTCACTCTGTGGCTCACTCATTTTGTGGCTCACCCACTTTTCATGGTTCATTCATTTTTGTGGCTCGCCCACTTTTTACGGTTCACTCATTTTTGTGGCTCACCCACTTTTTATGGTTCACTCATTTTTGTGGTTCACTCATTTTTGTGGCTCACCCACTTTTTATGGTTCACTCATTTTTGTGGCTCACTCTTTTTGTGGCTCGCCCACTTTTTACGGTTCACTCATTTTTGTGGCTCACCCACTTTTTATGGTTCACTCATTTTTGTGGCTCACTCATTTCTTGTGGCTCACTCACCTTGCAGATGAACTTGAGGTCTTTGGAGCCGGATGTTTTCGCCCAGCTCTCCCAGAGATGGAGCGAGTCCGCCAAATGCTCACTGGCTTCTATACAGTTCTCTACAAGTCACACGACCGTGCATTACTCGATAACTTACGACGTTACTTGATAACTAACAACATTACTCAATAGCTCATAGCATTACTTGATAGCTACTCGATAGCTTATAGTATTACTTGATAACTAACAGCATCACTCAATACCTTAAAGCATTACTCGATAACTAACGGCCTTACTCGATAGCTTACAGCATTACTTGATACCAACAGCATTACTCGATAGCTTACAGCTACACTCGTAGTCGATAACTGCGCAGTATAACTCCATAACTCACTCATTGCTCTTAACTGCCGAGCACTATTGCTAGTCGATAACTGTACAGTATCACTGCTAGTCGATAATTGTACAGCATCACTGATAGTCGATAACTGTAGAGCATTACTGGCAGTCAATAAGTGTACAGTATCACTGCTAGTCGATAACTGTACAGCATCGCCGATAGTCGATAACTGTAAAACATTACTGGCAATCGATAACTGTACAACATCACTGATAGTCGATAACTGGAGATCACTGCTGAGAGCTCATAACGAATATACGAGGGTTAACACAACTAACCTGACGCTCCGAGAACCAGGTAGATAGCAAAGCCCTGGGCGTCGAGCCTCATGCCAGCCTTCGCTTTGATCAGCTGAAGCACCTACGTCAGTAAGCGGCAACATTCCAAATTGCTACATGAACTGGGTGAATGCTTTGATTTGATTGGTCACTTCCCTAGTCAATAATTCTTCAGTGTTAACCAGTACACAAAATTCGATAGATAGTGCGGTTATTTGAAATTAAAACGCCAGTTTCCGAGTCAACATTAAGATGTTATTGACCAGTTACAAAAACGTTCTCCTAAAGGTCAAGCAGGTCAGCATTGTTATACTGGTCAATATTACTTCATCTTGACTCAAAATGAGTCAAAATATGTTCAATCTCACTGTCTATAAATAGCTACAAGAAATACGCATAAACAAAACTTAAGTATTTCTTAAGGCATTTATCCTCAACCACCCGTAGTTAACACTAGACTAAGCTGTTAGCTTGCAAGGGTTATATGAATTTGTGCGAGCAGCCGTTCGTCCTTTTTTCTTCTTGACAGTTTTCCGATTTTTTGTGTCTTCTTCTTCTCTTGGTCCTAGGACCATGAAACTTGTTACTTATGAAGAGCTTGATCTGAACATGTGCATGTCACTTTTTATTTTCGTCTTCGATTTCGTTTTCTTTGTTAAAATACCATGTGAAAAGAGTGTATTTTTTTGCAAGTAAATGCGGATCATGTACAGCACAGAACACACACTTGCTCAGCTTTGTGCGAGCTCTCACTGCGTAAATAGATAACACGGCGTATGCCTGATCAGTTAATAAAACCTTAAGTCAGCAAAAACCAAACACTACTCGGCTTATAAGACGTATTCAAGCTGTGTTGTTTGCTAATATATTTAGCTGGTATTTAGTTATCAACCTTGGAGTTTTTTCTTGACAGTGGCCTGATTTTTCAGAATATTGCTAGAGGAAGTATTATTATCAATTTTCCTTAAAACTCAGTGGTTATAATTTAGCTGTCATCAAAATATGTATTTTACGCTTGATATAATTCTACATAAAAAAAGCTTCAATGCAGAACAAACGTTACACAAATTACACCAATGGGTGGATGCACTGGGCCAAAAAAAAAAGAAAAAAAGAAGTACACGGAAGCTGCACTAAGATATCCTTCCGCGTAAAACGACGCTGCTTTTTCTGTCTAGTCAGTCCCATATAACCAAAATATAGAAGCCGACCCCGGTGGAAAAATATTACCCTTACTGACAGCAGATAAGACGGTAACGTCCCCCCCAAGGGACAATACGGAGGGGGTAATAAATGCCAAGTTGATATCACTTAGGGGACGGAAAGAGGGGAGGGGGAGGGGGGGAGGGGGGAGATTATTTACCTCTTGAGCTGTGGACGCAGAATCAAACTCAATGAGCATTTGATGACCGTCTGCCAGACTGACACGAGCCTCTATGGACTGCCTTGAATAGATCAGAAATTTTTATCTACAACAATTCCTCACATTTTATATACGTTTTCTTCTCAAGTATCTGCCACTGTAGGAAGCTGGTTTAAACTTCTTGAGAGAGCAATGACGTCATTTCGTATTGTTCAAACTTTAAAGTGTCGGATGGAGGGGAAGGGGGGAGACGGGGAAAGGTGGGGGTGGGGGGAGGTGGCGGAGGGAGGGAAGGTGGGGGCGTGGTGGAGCGCTTATTACATAAGCAGTACCGATCAATATGCAGCCATTGTGCTTTTCATTCAGTTGTCCATCCCCACGCCCCCTTCCCTTACCCCCTCCCCTACCCTCTCCTCTCCCCTACCCCACCCCCTACCCCCACCCCCGTGCCGCGCTAATTAAAAGTATTCCAATGATTTCTCCTTGCACTGAATAATTTAAAAACACTCAACATAAATTTTCAGTTTTTATTATTTTTTATTATGTTCTTGATGACTAAATTTCTCACTGAATTTTCATCTGTTCAACTGAAGACTTTAAAATAAACAAGAAGCATTTTATGAAGAAACCTTTCTGTGACGAAATCGATTTCCTTGAAGGACGGCGGGAACTGGCGGCCACCACTCTCCTGAGTGCGGTACAGATTCTGAAACAAAGTAAAAATGCTGTTGAAACAAAGTAAACCTTATCCGAAACAAAGTAAAAATCCTGCTGAAACCAAGTAAACCTCATCCGAAACAAAGTAAAAATGCTGCAGAAACAAAGTAGACCTTATCCGAAACAAAGTAAAAATCCTGCTGAAACCAAGTAAACCTTATCCGAAACAAAGTAAAAATCCTGCTGAAACCAAGTAAACCTTATCCGAAACAAAGTAAAAATCCTACTGAAACCAAGTAAACCTCATCCGAAACAAAGTAAAAATGCTGCAGAAACAAAGTAAACTTCATCCGAAACAAAGTAAAAATCCTGCTGAAACCAAGTAAACCTTATCCGAAACAAAGCAAAAATCCTGCTGAAACCAAGTAAACCTTATCCGAAACAAAGTAAAAATCCTGCTGAAACCAAGTAAACCTCATCCGAAACAAAGTAAAAATACTGCAGAAACAAATTAAACCTTATCCGAAACAAAGTAAAAATCCTGCTGAAACCAAGTAAACCTCATCCGAAACAAAGTAAAAATGCTGCAGAAACAAAGTAAACCTTATCCGAAAAAAAGTAAAAATCCTGCTGAAACCAAGTAAACCTCATCCGAAACAAAGTAAAAATGCTGCAGAAACAAAGTAAACCTTATCCGAAACAAAGTAAAAATCCTGCTGAAACCAAGTAAACCTCATCCGAAACAAAGTAAAAATGCTGCAGAAATAAAGTAAACCTTATCCGAAACAAAGTAAAAATCCTGCTGAAACCAAGTAAACCTCATCCGAAACAAAGTAAAAATGCTGCAGAAACAAAGTAAACCTTATCCGAAACAAAGTGAAAATCGTGCTGAAACCAAGTAAATCTCATCCGAAACAAAGTAAAAATGCTGCAGAAACCAAGTAAACCTCATCCGAAACAAAGTCATATCCTTCTGAAAGTAAAAATCCTCAGTGACAAGGAAACTCTCTCTCTCTCTCTCAAAAAAAATAAATAAATAAATAAAGAAGCAAACTCCCATGAATAATTGATTTATTGATCTGTTGATTTACTGATTTATTTTCTGACTGGTACATAATTGGAAACAAAGCTTTTCTAACAATCGTGCCCTGCCTCTTTTCTCCCTTCCACTGAGTTTTGTTTACTAGATGGCGCAAGAATCCGCGATTTTGGGTCAAAAATAAGTTCCACCTCCATGATAAACAAATGGAAATCCCAGGAATACCTTAGCAGCCCCCGCCATCCCCCTCCTACCCCGGGCAGAAAGGTCTACACGTGTGAATTCTCACCTTGATGCAGAGCAGAGCCCCTCAGCACCCCACTCACCCCCGTCACCCCCGCGCCCCCCCCACCCCCGGGACATTCTCCCTTACCTTGATAGAGAACAGCGCGTACTGAGTAGGGTGAAAAGGAGAGTTTTGCGCCACTTTGTGACGTCATACTGTCATACCCCCCCTGGTCAAGAATCATATACCATGGGACCCCTTCCCCCTGGTCAAGAATCATATACCATGGGGACCCCCCCCTTAGGCGGCAGTCGGGACTGACCCCCCCTGGTCAAGAATCATATACCATGGGGACCCCCCCCTAGGCGGCAGTCGGGACTGACCCCCACCCCAGGCGGCAGTCGGGACTGACCCCCCCCCCCCATTTTTTTTTATTTTTTTTTTTTTATTTTTTTATTATTTTTTTTTTTTGTTTTTTTTTTTTTTTTTATTTTTTTTTTTTATATTGTTATTATGATAATATTTAATTAGTCATATTTCAATGGTTTCCCATTACTTCTCCACCGATGTGTAGAGACAATGGATGACGTCTTCAAAGTGAACTATGTTGACTATGTGTTTTCAAAGCTTCCTTCTTTTGAATCTAATTGGATTTCACAAGTGAAGAATTTGCATAAGCATTGGGAAGCTGTTGGAAAGATAATTCCAAGAGATGAATTCATCCGCTCATTTCTACAGGAATGTGAAGAACTACTTTTACCATCAACTTACGACATTGATTCAGCATTTATCCGCGCGAATACAACTTGGGCAGCTGAACTCATGCTAGTCGTAGCTGCTAGAATTATTTTACATTATGATGATGGCGTTCCATTGACGACGAATGCATCAGAACTTGTTCGATTCAACAATGAACGAGTTGAAGTGAATTCAAAGCTTTGTAAAATGTTTGAAGAACTATAAAAAAGCTGACTCTGCAATTTCTAATGGCATAAAAGGAGAAGGGTGAAGTGAAGTCATCATTCAACGCGCAGCCATGGAGAAGACAAGCAGCTTTAAAATTAGTGCAAACTTAACCATTACTGTGGAGCATGGAGAATTTGGGCTATTTCTTCGAATCAAACGTGGATAGAGATGGCTTGCTTTATCACCATCCTTGTGGAAGATTGTGTGTCAGAACTTGACAAGATTACGCAACATTGGCTTCAAACTTTACTTAACGCAAACGAAGTGGCTTGAAGTCATTTCATACTTGGATATGCGCTATGTGAGTTTTGTGCAAACATCACTGTTTGAAGGGAAAGAATATACGCGTTACATCAACATGAATGATGGTGAATGGGGGACATTGCTTCAGGAAATCCATAGCATAACCTCAACCTTACTGCCATGTACGGAATGTCATGGGAAGAAAACTCCTGTTAAGCTGCAAAAGGACAATCGAATGAAAGTGTCAAAGCTATCCAAGAAAAGACTGTCTGAAGTTCGATTGGAGAATATGAACGTGCAAAATCAACTTGGACTTACCTGTGAATATTGTGGTGCTTACGGATATGCTGAGGATTATGATTGTCACTGCCACAAGTACAATTGCAAGTTGTGTGAACCAGACAATTTCTGCAACAAGTGCGGCTCACTAACTGTTTCTGCGGAGTAAGACTACAAGTCATTTGCTTGCCAGTCGTCACAGTGTGCAGACGTGTTATATGGATATGTGAAAGATGGATGTAGAAACATGTTTCAAGGACAAGTATGTGGACTACATGATAAGTGAACTGGCGCGTTTTGGATCTATTCAACAACAACTGCAACACTTTGACATTTATTGGGAACTTGCGCATTCCACGTTAAGTGTACCAAACTTACGTGAGGATTTCATCAAAGAGTGTATGTTTTCAAACATTGACGGAGCTGAGGAGTTTGATGTGGAAGCAGCATATCACTTCGCTCGATTTGATCCAAGACTGTTTGATGAAGTGAGAGAGTGGTTAATCTACATTGCAGTATAATGACAGACATTACATTGAGACAATATATTGTGCAAAAGACATATTGTGAAGAAATGTTATTAGCTGTAAAAAAGTTTGCATGTTTAGTATGTCCTGCTTGTCAAAATGAAGAGTGTTCAGAACATACTTGTCATTCTGCATGTGTCTATACATATTGGAATGAAGCTAAATATTACATTCATTTAGATAAAGTGTTAGATAATGCAAATCAACGTTGTGAAAAATATGGTGTAGATGCTATCACATTTGATGAATTAAGTAGTTGGTTAATGTACATTGAAGATCAATGGACTCCAATTATTCACACCATTGTATCAATACTTGATTTGTAAGATATGTTGATTGAGTTATAAAAACATGTTGATTGAGTTGTAAGACAAAATAAAATACAAGATATGTTGACAAGTGTTAATCATTTAGTGTTAACATGTCGACGTGGAAAGACTACCTAACCAATATTTATTTTAAACCTGGTCAACCCGGGGCATTTGCTGGTCCATACAAACTTTATCACATATTAAGAAAACATGATCAACCAGTCACTCATTCACAAGTGAAGAAATGGCTACAGGATCAAGATGCCTTCAGTTTACTACAACCTGTAAAATACAGGTTTAAAAGGCAACGTGTCATTACGCGTGGAATTGATGACATGTGGGATATTGATTTAGCTGACATGGGAAACATAGCTTCCTATAATGATGACACCCACTTTTTATTGGTTGTCATTGATGTGTTTTCCAAATATTTATGGGTGCAACCAATACCTAACAAATCACATACCAGCGTCATAGAAGCCTTTCAAAAGATTTTTCATGAAACACAACGAAGACCACGAACTCTAAGGTCGGATAAGGGAACTGAATTTAAAAACAGATGGGTAAAAGCTTTTATGAAGAAGGAGGGAATACATGCCTATACGACAAAGAATGAAACCAAAGCCAACTATGCTGAGAGAGTCATTCGTACTCTAAAGGGAATGATGTATCGATATTTCCTACATAATCAAACGTATCGATATATGGACATTCTTCCAGACTTAGTGTATAATTACAACCATAGACCACATGGCTCCCTCCCTAATAAGTATGCTCCTGCAGACATTCGTAAAGACATTGAATCGAAAGTGTGGAAATATATGTATGTAGACAAATTGAAATTAAAACCGAAGAAGAAAAAACCCTACAAATTTAAAATTGGTGATCAGGTTCGCATTTCTCACATAAAATATGTATTTCAACGAGATTATCATATACAGTGGACGCAAGAAGTCTTCATTATCACACATCGTTGTAAGAAGCAAGGAGTACACTTGTATCGTGTGAAAGACTTTTTGGATGAGGATATTGATGGACATTTCTATGAAGAAGAACTACAGAAAGTGACAAAAGATATTGAATCAGTCTACAGAATTGAAAAGGTTTTGAAAACACGAAAAAGACGAGGTGTTAAAGAATTATTTGTGAAGTGGTTAGGTTGGCCAAAGAAGTTTAACAGTTGGGTGAAAGAAACAGATATTCGAAAATGAAGCATCCATTCACATGTTTGGTCTCTGGACCTACAGGCAGTGGTAAAACTTCTCTAGTTAGAGAAATTCTAGAACAAAAGTTAATTAAGCCCTCTCCAAAAACCATTTTATGGCTCTATGCAGCAGATCAGCCTTTGTACAAGGGAATGAAAGGTGTGGAATTTTACCAAGGCATTCCAGATGACATTGAAGAGCGCTTTAACCCGAAAAAGCCAAACTTACTCATCATTGATGACTTAATGACTAAATGTCATAGTGATGAGCGTATGACACGTCTCTTTAGTGTTGGTAGCAGTCATCAAAATCTTAGCATTATTTTTATTGTACATAATTTGTTTCATCATGGTAGGGAAATGCGAAATATTAGTTTGAATACGCATTACATCATTCTGTTTAAAAATCCTAGAGACAGTCAACAAATAAGTACATTAGCGCGACAAATGTATCCTGGAAAATCTCAATTTCTCATAGAAGCCTATCAAGATGCTACCAGCCAACCTCACGGCTATTTATTCATTGATTTGAAGCCGAAGACAAATGATCAACTACGTATTCGTACAGGCATTTTACCAAAAGATACACATTACGTATATGTTGATAAGGTGGCGTATGAACAAGAACCAAGTCACTTGACCATTCGCAGCCAAGATGTCTAAACGTATTCAAGCGAATCAACCATTTCTTCACTTGCTCGCACGCAGCGGGCCTAAACGACGTAAAACCTTGCTACAACAAGCTACTAAGGAAGAATTAACTAGCTTGTTTGAAATTTGTTTGAATATATTGCGAAGACATTTACCCTTAAGCTCAAAAAGGTATAAGGTATTCAAGCGTGAACGTCATACCCTACGCACACTGGCAGATAAGAAGATATCACTTCAAAGAAAAAAGAAGTTGGTTAATCAGAAAGGAGGATTCATTGGAGCTATTGCTAAATTTGCATTACCATTGTTAGCTCAGTTGCTGTTAAAATGAAACATACTATGAAAATGGTCCTCATTCCTGAATATGAATATAAAATGTTGTTAGAAAAGAAGGGAAAAAATAGTGAAATCAAAACGAAAGTGAATAAACTTTTACGTGGGAAACGAACTCGTGAAAAGGCAATAGAAATGTCTCAAGTTCTTGGCCGTCATTTACGAACAATTCAGTCGCAACAACAGCGACAAAAGTCTGTTACATCATCCAAAGCAGAAAAATCAGAAAAGTCCCAACAGTTTCTAAGCCATTTTCAACCTATTTATCATGTAAAACTAACACAACTTCTAGCAGAACTTAAGAAATATGTTACGAGATGGACAGATAAAAATGAACTTGTTTTAAAAACGGGTACTGTCATTACAAATTCCAACATTATTGATTTGTTGAAAGAAGCATTGGTTGCTACAAGAAGAAAAGAACAACGAGAACCACCGCATGGTTGGAAGCAGTTTATTGAGGAAATTGTAGATGCTAATATTCCAAAAACTGTTTTTGGTAAAAAGACAACTCGTGAAGATATTACAAAAGAGATACAACAACGTCAACAAAGGTTGTTTCAAGAAGGGAAACTTTTTAACATGGATTAAAGAGTTATGGTGTTGTTGTTGTAAAGAAAATGGAAATAAAAATACTATTCCTGTAAAAATTAGGTGTGTTAGTGCTTGTTGTCAGGGAGAAGTAGTAGATACCAATGTAGATCATGTAGATAGCAATTTAGACGACAATGTAGACAACAATGTAGAAAGTGAAGATGAAGAGTGTCAAACATGAAGTAATGTATATACACATCTAGTCTATCTACATCACATAAGCGATTTAGCTGTCATGGAGTCAACAAGTTTTTACATTACTTTACCCAGCAATGCTAGTATGAACTATTATCCCAACAACAAGACTTCGAATTATCAAATTCGTATGCCTCGAACCATCTATCTGAACGGAAAATATGAAGTGGCATTAGCTGAAATTCAATATCCACATACATGGACAACCATGAGACATGGAATGGACTATTCTATTCAGTATCGACAACAACCACTGAATGATATTGTTCTTGACACAATCAATATTCCTTATGGTTACTACAGATCCATACAAGATATATGTCAGGCAGTCAATAAAGAAGCAACTAATTCTATGAAAGATGACCTTAAAGAAGCTATTCAGATAAAGTATGATAAAATTAGACGACGTGTTTTTCTATTTCTAAATTATGGTTTTGAAGTGTCATTCTCAACTGGATTAGCTGAGATTTTAGGATTTATCCCAGATCAATGGTATACTGAAACGTGTACAGCTGAACATAAAGCTGATGTGAAACAGGGATTTTATACACTTTATGTGTACTGTAGTATTTGTGAGCCACAAGTTGTTGGTGATTATTATGTTCCTTTGCTACGTTCTGTTGGAATACAAGGACATGATGGAGACATTATCATGAAAACTTATGGAGAACCGCATTATGTTCCTGTAAACACATCCAAATTTGACGTGATAGAAATGAATATCAAGGACGACACAGGCCATAATGTTCCATTTCAAACTGGAAAGGTGATCTGTAAACTTCATTTTCGACCAAAAGCATTATGAAAGCATACACACACAATCCATCTATATATCGCAACCATTTTCTTCGTCAAGTGGGTGGAGAATTACCAGGATTTAAAGGAGTGCGAATACAATATGGAGATGGTATTGGTTCAATACTGGGATCATTGGCTCGAAAAGCTATTCCACTGCTTAAGGCAGGGGCTGAAATCGTTGCACCACATCTTAAAAAGGCTGCAAAAGATGTCGCGAAAGATGTTACAGGTCGAGTAGCACAACGTATGTTTGATGATGAGTTAGGAGGACAAAAGAGAGCGAAACCAGCAAAACCTGTCAGAAGGCGAAAGGCAGCTAAACGGATAACATCAACAAAATATAAGAAAGATATTTTTTAATCATGTCTTTAATTCATAATCATTCTTGTGAATGTAGTCTTTCTCCATTAGAATGGTTTCACATACCACCAACGCAAACTGCTGTAGAAAAAAGTTATAATGTAGACTATCAACCAATGACTACCATTAGAGAGGGTGCTCCAATAGAATTCTACATTCCTGCGAGTACCGAAGAATATCTAGATTTAAAGAACAGTAAACTCCATATTATATGTCGCATTGTCAAGGCTGATGGTACACCGTGTGGTGTAGATGATAACGTGTCATGTATCAATGATTTGTTTAATGGGTTATGGTCCAATATTGAATTATTTCTAAATGATCGTTTGATATCACATAGTAACAATACCCATGGTTATACCAGCATCATATCTCATCTCATTCATGACTCGGAAGAAAGTCTCCATTCTGAGCGCTCTATGCGTCTCATCTATAAAGATACTGCCGGATCAATGAATACTTATGAGGTGAAAAGACCTAATCATGAAAGATATGTATCAGGTTTTCATGTAAATATTGAAGGTGGTGATATAGCTGAAACAGGAAATAATGGTTTACATAATCGCTATTTGTATACACGTCTAAGCCGTGAGTTTATGCTTACAGGTGGTTTAAGGGTAGATTTGTTTGAGCAGGATCGTTATCTTCCCAATGGTGTTAGTATGAAATTACGTTTACATAGACAAAAAGATGGATATGTATTAATGGCTGCAAATAATGGTTTTAAAGTAGAAGTGAGAGAAGCGTTTTTAACCATTCGCAAAGTGAGGGTTAGTCCAGGTATTCAGTTGGGACATGCAGATGCATTGATGAAAAGTCCTGCTAAGTTTATTGTTAATAGAAAAGAATGTAAAGTTTTAGCTATTCCAACTGGATTTCAATCTTTTGTGAAAGATAGCATCTTTTTAGGCCAATTACCAAAACGCATTGCCATTGGAATGGTTCATAATGAATCCTTTGCTGGAACAGTATTGAGAAATCCATACAATTTTGAACATTTTAATCTTAACTTTATGCAGCTTTACTCTGATGGTGAACCAGTCCTATCCAAACCTCTCAAGCTTAATATAAATGAAGGCAAATATCTTGATGCTTTTGAAACTCTTTACAAATCTTTTGATAGATTGGATGGCGAGAAAAGTTCCATTATAAAACGGGAAGATTGGCCTAGAGGTTATTCGTTGTTTTCTTTTGACTTAACACCTGATTATGATGGTGCTGATCATTATGCCCTTATCAAACATGGGAATTTGAGACTAGAAATGAATTTTGCTGGTGCCTTGCAAAATACAGTCAATGTTATAGTGTATGCTGAATTTGATAACATTGTTGAAATAAGTGCAAATCGTAGCATTCAATTCGACTACCAGTCATGAACACGAAGCAGATAGAAGCCATCCTATCCCATGATGCCACGACAAAAGACTTGTTTCAAGGTGTGTTTGCCATGGACCAGTTACCATCTTTACAACGCGGTGCCTATGTCATCAACACAGACGATCATGATGAGCCAGGAGAGCATTGGGTGGAAGTATATTATGACGAAGACCCTGCAGAATATTTTGACTCTTATGGACTTTTACCTATAGACAGTCGTTTGAATAAGTTTTTAAAGTTTAATTTCATTTATAATTCAGTTCCATTACAAACACCAATATCCTCTACATGTGGATTTTATTGTATATATTATATAATTCAAAGAGCTCGAGGACATAGTCCTTTTGAAATCATTGATGTATTAAGAAGAAGTGATGGTGATTTTGTTGTAAAGGATTTTGTATATAGACAGTATAAACCATTATTTTATTGATGTTGTATTAGTTAAGTTGTATTAGTTAAGTTGTTGGTAAAAAATTGTGAATTGTATTATGAATATTGTAAATAAACAAGACAGTTTTATACAACATTCTTTTTTATTGTGTTATACATTATTTACATTTTAACAATTATTTCACATTAAGCTTTTATTTTACAAATACATTCAATACATCGATAAACACATGCCATTCATACCAATCTAAATTAATATATGTATCATAGACATTACATCCACGTTTGTAAATGCTATGAAAACTAGCATAACACTGTCCATTACCAAACTTTATTATTTTAACATCTTTGTGTTCAGACAGTTTCAGTTCATATCCATGATCATTCATGTCAATGTCCATCACCATAACACACATGGGATGCGTCAGTTCAATGGACTTGGTGCCTCGCATGAGTTGCACTCCTTCCTCTTTGAATTCAAGCGTCAGGTTCTTTCCAATCCAATGCTTGTAACAGAGCGTGCCATTCCACTGTGTTGAGGGTGATGTAGTCGTAGCGTTCTGTAAGCTCGTCATATTGGCCAAATTGTACAAACACGTCTAAGCAGTTCTCAGTCACACACACTTCTAATTCATTTGAGACTGCCAGGAGAAAGCCAGGTATCCTGAACTTCTCTAGATGGTCTTTCAACACAGATTGTTCGTCAGTTGATAGAATGATATACTTTCCAAAATGTCTTAGCACAATGTCATCGCATAAGTTTCTCAGATACGAGAATCAATGTGAAATAGGTTCATATTCCGATAAAAAGTCTTCCATCTCGTTCAACACTCGTTCAACTATGAGCTGTCTCCTTGTCTGCAAAGACGTTTTTATGCTCGCAAGATGGCGAAGAGTGGATGTTGTATAGCTTCTAGGAATCGTAAGACTGCGCGCCAGTTCTTGATATCAAAGATGATCAAATCTGTATACGGTGTATCTGGCACAACTCCCTTATAATCCTTTGGATAATCCTGTAAAAGATTTCTACAGATTTCTACACGTATGTTAGAATCATATTCAGCCACCGTCACTTCCACTTTATTTTCAAGTCTACGTTTAAACCCATGTTCAAGTGGTATGTTTTTAAAGTCTTTCCACACTTCAGGTTTAAACCGATGATAACTTGTCTGAGAACCTAGTATCACTTCATTCCTATCATTTACAGTAAGGTAAGCACCACGGTTCAGCATGAGTGCATTCATGTTTTTACCTTGTTATGAGCCGTCTTCTTGTCTGCGAAGCCTTTTACCCACTTCTTTCACCTGCTTCTTCAGCATTTTCCATTCAGGTATTGTCAGCAAAATTCCCTTTTTCGTAGGACGGTTTTTTCCAGTCCCCTCATCTCTCAGGTACTTGCGAATGTTTACCACTCCTTCATTGCTTTGTTTCATAATCTTGATATACTTTCCATTTCCTAGAGAAAGCATTCCATCCCACGACTGTGGTGTTGGTGCCGTCTCCACTTTCAATTTCTTGATGGTAGTGGTAGGATTTTTCATTTTTAAGTCCTTAACTGTATCTGCAAGAGTGTCCATATCAGTTGTAGATCTCTTACGACTTTCACGTTCCATGTTAACGCTTCAATGTTCACACCTCAAATAACTCTTCCGTTGGAGGACCTCCCCCTTTTATAACATTGCTTTGTAATGTCCATGCGCTAAGGTGGAATAGCCATCATTCAGCACATATAGCTTGTCGTCATATGGGGAGAGGGCTACTTTCCTCAACTTCTCCGAGAAAAGCTGGTGACTATGACTTCGGATAATGTGTCCTGTAGCCATCGTTTGAGTTTTCTTAAACAAACTGTCTCTATACTGCACATGTTTAATGCGTCTTTGACAAGCTCGAGTGATGCCTTTAGCTGTATGTTTTTCTTTCCCACCGCACAATAAACTATACATTTTCGGTCTGAGTCCAACAAACTCTTCAATGGGGACGCCTGCCGTCTCATCCTTCATTTTCCCAAGCACTTTTTTGTTTACGTTGGAATGTAGGAAGTGATTCGGCGGATAGTCACTTGTGTCGAACAGGTCAGCATCTTGCTGCATGTCTTTGTAGATATCTTCCGTTTCTATGTTGTAACATAGACTGTCGGTGTCGCTGAACAACAACTTGGCATTGGGATACTTGACCATGATGTAGTTGTAATGAAAGTTGAACATAAGCACTTTGCTGAGGTCGAGAATGGTGAACCCAACTTGAATGGGTTTATCCAGAAGCAAATCCACTTTGCGTAAATGTACTGCGGTCAAATCTTCGTTGAAAATTCTAAATTTGTGGAAGGAAGGTTTGGCCACAAATTTCTTGAACCGCTTTTCTTTGTGAACAAGTTCAACATTGATTCGCTTTCTCACATTTTCCATGGTTTTGCCAAACACCGAGTTGTTCATCAGTTTGAAGAAGTCTTTCTCAAATGGGTTCTTGGCCAATTTTCTCTTTTCCGTGTTCAAGGTAATGTATTTTGCCAACCATTTGCTCTGTTCAAACATGATGGCGCGATGAACTTTAGTGACTTTCAACCCCAGTGAGACGTACTGTTGTAAATTCCTGTAATGAAGTACATATTTCTTCTTGTCAGACAAGTTAGGAATGAGCTTTTCACTGGATTTCTCTTTCATGTTTAGATCTTTCCGCAGCTTCTGACTGTACTCTGACAATTCTTCAACTTTGACACATTTCCGTTCTGGAGCCACTGGGTAGTGATTATGATGATCATGGATTGAATTTGGATATTCTAAATCCACTTCCAAAATGAATCCAATGTCGTAATCTTCATCCACATCCATGAAGTCGAGGGATTCTGGCTCGCTCACCCACATAAATCCTCTTTGTGGCATGCTTTGTGACATGGCCCAACCATACAAGTTGTTTGCATCCAGGTACGTCAAGTAGTTGGTTGGTTTCCTGGGATCGTAATCTGCTACGTAGGGATTATTCGCTATCGCATACTTGTGCGTGATTACGGATATTCCTCCACGTATGCCTTGCTCAACCATTTGGTACATGTCGATGTCATTGATCAATTCCAACTTCACCTTTGTCGCTTTCAACATTGCATCCCACGACAGTCCTGGTGCTGTATAGTAGTGAGCAGGATCCAATTCATACGTGTTGAGACATACGTGACGAAAGTTTTCAAACACGTCAGCCAGCAGCAACACATCTGATTTCAGGTACAAGTCATGGTATTCGCCAAATGTGGTACAGTTGAATGTCTCCCACACCTTCTGCGCATGCGCATAATCCTCATCGCTAATGTCTTCTTCACTGAGCAGACTGTAAAACTTGTCCTTGGACGGCAGTTGTGTTTCAGCAAACTTGGATGGCTCATCCACGTAATCATAAGGGTACACTCCCTTTCTCAACAGTAAATCTTGTTGGTCACTATCGTGAATGTGTGACGTCATGTTATAAAAGTTGTCTTTCCCTTCTGCCGCTAGGTTGGAGACCAACTTCTGTAGAGAAGTACTCATGAACTGAAAGCTGTCTGTAAATTTTAGATTGCTCATGGTGAATGCAATATATTTCTCAACGGTGTTGGGAATGACTGTAATCCTTTCGTTTTTGAACTTTCCAATTTCTTCCATGATCAAATGACTGTCATAGCCTCGTAAATTGTGGAAAAACACAGGAATGATGACAGAATCTTTATCTCCCTGCTGATCTTTTCGAAGTCGGAATTGTAAATTGCATTCATTATGTGCAGCTCCGCGGTATTTGCCATTGATATGGTCATGATCTCTCACACGAACTGCTCCTAGAGGCTCATGACAAATGTAGCAATCTGTGGCGTTCTTATAATGCTCTTCATCTTCATGAGTCATCACCATTTTCTTTTTCTGTTGTAAACCATGTACAATACGATCACGCTCATTCACCATATGGTCTAAAAAGACTTTCACGGCATTATCGCCTCGATACACGACTGGCGCACGTGTATCATACTGGCTGACAACCACATAGGCAAAGCTGTTTGGACGATGATGCTGATACCTAACTTCTTCATGCTTTTTCGTGAAACATTCAAAGTCTGCATAAATGACAAACGGCGCTCGCTGTTGTTTGGCTACATTCTTGAACTTGATGAAGGGTTCCTTGGGGAATGATAAACGTTGTGCGCCATGCTTGCCACACACTTCACGATGCTCATCTAAAAGCTCTTGTCGCCTAAACCCGTGAAGACAGTTGAAACAATAAAAAGCAGCTCCATTATGCTTTGATCGATAAGCCATCAGTCTGCTGAAATTCTTGATGAGACAGTAATGCCTTGTCTTGTCATTGCTAATCAAAAGCAAGTTGATTTCTCTGGCGCTGTTGGCGCTGGTGTTTCGACTTAGTTGTATGGGAACAACGACATCATGTTCATATCCAAACACGTTAATGGACACATCATTCTCCTTTTCAAACTTTGGAATGTCTGTAATCGGTGTTGGAAATGTTATGCCTTCTACCTTCAATTCGTTCTCAAATGGTGTGTAATGACTCACGCGATATGGGTGTTGATGACGATCTTGAGGGTGAAGGTGAGCCAATACAGACCATAAGAAGCACTTGTTGTCTTTATTCTGAATGTTTAACACACTTAATGTATTCTTTACTTTCTTCGGCAGTGGGATAAAACTGCTTGCTTCCAGAGGCGCTGACGTAGCTGTATGCACTTCAATGAATAATATGTTATCCAACACCCAGCCAGAACCTTGTCGCTCATGTTCATCAAACCTGGTGAACAATTCTTTATAGGCTTCTGGTAAGTCCTTCTCAATATCTGTTGGATTGTATGCTGCTTATGTCGGACTACTGATGAAGGCATTATCCACCTGTTCTACCATCACGCCTTCAGCATTTGGTGTCATTTTCTTGAAGCGTGCATGTACCACAATGTACCATTTCATGCCACGGTTTAACGTTTCTAGCAAATGTCTCTTGATTCGGTTCTCTTGTTGTCGCATTTCAAGCAGCAAATCCGATCCATCTTCAGGCTCAAACCGTCTTTCCTGTGCGTTTTCACCAAGACTCACTCTTCTGCCTCTGCCTACTTGTCCTGTCTCTTTCTTTCTTTGTTCTTCATGAGACACATTTTCCATCTCAGCTGGTATGCATGCATGTGCCTCATAAGTATCCATAGATGGAAATATTTTAATGCATTCACAGCAGAGGAACGGATTAGGTCTGATAACACCATCTTGTACCGTCTTTCGTCTCTTGGCTTCAATCATCTCAACAAGCTCTTCATTAGCACGTTTCATCTTAGCTTGTTTGCATGTATGTGCTACGAACAATTCCAGAGATGGAAATGTCACATTACAATCATGACAGACGACTGATGTGTCTGAATTAGATGCCATTGTTGTTGTCACGTCAATTGCTTAAACTGATATGATGAAATGTAGGTCTCACTCATCCTATTTATACCGCCTAGGCATGTATTGCAGAGACATCTAGCGGAGAGCGATGTGTTCTGACGATACCTGAAAGCATTAAGAAAAGAAAAGCATAATATGTTTTCAAAAAAAATTAAATTTTGGATTAGAACCCTGATTTTTACCCTACTACACCATGGTAAAATGTTCAAACTTATTTTATACATCATATTTTGTCAAAAAACAAAATTTGTTAAAGTTGGTCTAGAACCCTCATTTTTACCCTACTACACCATTGTATAATGTTTAAACTTATTTTATACATCATATTTTGTCAAAAAACAAAATTTGTTAAAATTGGTCTAGAACCACCATTTTTCCACTACTATGACTTTAGAATATTCAAATAAGTAGCGTGCTAAAAATGTTCAAACTTATTTTATATATCATATGGTGTTAAAAACTAAATTTGTTAAAGTTGGTCTAGAACCACCATTTTCCCACTACTATAACTTTAGAACATTCAAATAAGTAGCATGCTAAAATGTTCAAATTTATTTTATATATTATATGGTGTTAAAAACTACATTTGTTAAATGTGTTTTAGAAGTGTCATTTTCCAACTACTATAACTTAAAACATAACATTGGACTTAACGTAGGGAAAATCCCATTCCTTCTCAAATTTATTGATCGTTCCCACACTCTGAAATTATCGATCGGTTTTCCCTCACACTCTGTACGAGCGCACTCTGAAATTATCGATCGGTTTTCCCTCACACTCTGTACACATGTACTTATGCTGTGTGTGTGGTTACTGTAATGGGAAACCATTGAAATATGACTAATTAAATATTATCATAATAATAATAAAAAAAAAAGAAAAAAAAAAAAAAAAAAGAAAAAAAGTCACTTACCACGACTGTTTTGCCAATTCGTCTCCAATCTTTCACTTCCTTTCCAAAGAATAACCAATCGTTCACTTTCCTTTTCCAAAGAATAACTTATGTTTCACTTCATCTCCTATGTGTATTCCAGTCAATCCTTCACTTGTTCTTCAACAGCACAACACAATAGGTAAGAGCAACTGTTTTCACTTTTTTTTCCCCTGTGTATCCAACGGCAGTCAGAGCATGAATGATGCATATGTGCACAGACAATGTGCTCTTATAGGAGTGTTGAATCACATCCTAGGGGGGGGGGGGGGGGGGGTCGGTCCATAGTATGTCCTGAGGGGGGGGGGTCGGTCCATAGTATGTCCTTGGGGGGGGGGGGGGGTCAGTCCCGACTGCCGCCTAGGGGGGGGGGGGTCGGTCCATAGTATGTCCTGGGGGGGGGGGGGGGGTCGGTCCATAGTATGTACTGGGGGGGGGGTCCCATGGTATATGATTCTTGACCAGGGGGGGGGGGGGGGTCTGACAGTATGACGTCACAAAGTGGCGCAAAACTCTCCTTTTCACCCTACTCTACTGGCTTGCCTCAGCACCCCTCTCAACCCCCGTCACCCACGCCCCTTCCTCCCCATCCTTTCCCCTACCCCCGAAACATTCTCCCTTACCTTGATACAGAACAGTGCGTACTGGCTTGCCTCAGTAGCACCCCTCTCATCCCGTCACCCGCGCCCCGCGCCCCCCCCCCTGCGGCCCGCCCCTCCCCCCTCGCGGCTCCCGCGGCCCCACCCCCCCCCCCCCCCCGCCCGGGACATTCTCCCTTACCTTGATACAGAACAGCGCGTACTGGCCGGCCTCAGTACCCCTCTCAAAACCGTCACCCACGTTCCTTCCTCCTCATCTCTTCCCCTACCCCCGGGACATTCTCCCTTACCTTGATGCAGAACAGCGCGTACTGCCCAGCCTCACTACCGGCCTCCATCGCGTGGCGTTTGAGGTGGAGGGTCAGGTAGTTAAATATCACAGGGTGAGGGGGGAACATGACACACGTGGCCATGGTCATTAAGTGCCAGTACCGCAGCACCGCCTTCTTGTTTACTTCTGTAAAAGTACACCAGAAAAGTACCTCAAAGGACCTTGAAAGTATCTCCATGTACACACCAAGTATCAATAAGTATCAGCAACGTATACTTATAAAAATGTTTACAAAATTTTTAATTCTTATTTCAATAAATGATCTGTTACCCTTACTCAGATAAACTTATAAATTGGTTCGCAAACAAAGAAATTCCACCATAAAAAGTAGTTCCCTGGTTACAAACGATAGGTGAATTTTATAATGAAGACTTGAAATTATTTTCAAGTATAAAATGTTGTTCGTAAGTACTATTAGCTGACCTCTGAGGAGATCTGTTTGTTATATATAACACAGAGGGATTGATTTTTTAAAAAAGTAGTTCCACTGAGTACTATTTTCTGGGAATACCTAGTGGTTCTGAGGAGTAAAACGGTTTTCTACACAACAGACTGAACCGCCATAGAGGTTGGCTGTTGGACAACAACAGTTAGACTGGACCACTGTGAGTATCATTTAAGTACTTGGTTCCGGTACCTAATTCCGTGTCAGTAGTCTGTTTGATGAGCTGCAGGTAGAGTTCGTTGCATAGATCTTCTTTCTCCATGCATTTGATGATGAGGGCTTGTACCACGATCACCAGATCCATGGCCTCCAGGATGTCTGCAGGTCAAAGGTCAACAGGTTTTTTTCCAATCAAATATACAGGTCAAAGGTCAACACTTTCCGCAACATGTTAAATCATATAAAGGTCAAAGGTCACCAAATCCCGTGACATGTCAAATCATATGTTGATCAACAGTCAACACTTCCCGTAACATGTCAAGTCATATACAGGTCAAAGGTCAACGGGGCCAATCAAATACAGATCAAAGGTCAACACTTACCGCAACATGTTAAATCATATGAAGGTCAAAGGTCAACACCCCCACAACATGTCAAATCATATAAAGGCCAAAGGTCAACATTTAACGTAACATGTCAGATCATATATAGGTCAAAGGTCACCAAATCCCGTGACATGTCAAATCATATGTTGATCAAAAGTCAACACTTCCCGTAACATGTCAAATCATAGAAAGGTCAAAGGTCAACACTTTCCGCAACATTTTAAATCATACACAGGTCAAAGGTCAACATTCAACGTAACGTGTCAGATCATATATAGGTCAAAGGTCACCACTTCCCGTGACATTTCAAAATCAGTGGGGCGGAGTTAGCCAGGGAAGTTCAATATAGTCACTATGGGACGCTCAGACAAAGGGTGAACTAGATTACTGGTACGGAGAGAAGGGGGTGCCTTCTTAAAGATAACTAGCATTTTTATCAAGTACTTTGAAAGCAAGTGAGCATTTTCTTGGGGTGAACAATTCTGTTTATATGATTCTAAATACGGCATTTAATGACGTCAAAATGTTTTGCTTCTTATTTCGCAAAATTCCTCCAAGTTGTATAATTTTAAAACAAGCTGTCGTTTAAAAACGTTAGAGCTTATCAGTCTTCTTTTCCAAAATCGCCTCATAACAAAAGTTGCATGGGGATTAGTCCCGAGGGTGTTGGGGAGGGGGTGGGGGGAGGGGGGCACTCGTGTGCTTATCGCTTACCATGCGTGTCCATGACTTTTTAAAATGACCTATAAACGCGGAGTGCTAATTTTTAAATGATACCCCCTTTTAAATAAAACGCGGAGT
Organism: Protula sp. h YS-2021; assembly: GCA_949752745.1. Lineage (NCBI taxonomy): Eukaryota > Metazoa > Annelida > Polychaeta > Sabellida > Serpulidae > Protula > Protula sp. h YS-2021. The sequence goes on from CATKHT010000207.1 coordinate 50,873, forward strand.
ACAGTTCTGAATGAGCCCCCGTCCCCCAAACCCTGCCCCCCTCCTATTTTTTGTAGAAATGCGGAGTCCTGAATGAAAATTAACTCCTTTATTTAACGGGACTGGCACTCGGCGCGGACTCTCTCTGGTCACAAATTACTCCCCTTCCCCCGCGCTTTTTATTTATTTATTTATTTTTGGGGGGGGGGGGGGGTGGGGACGCATGGTAGCGCATATGACACCAATAGCCAATCCCAAACCTCCGCCCTCCCCTCCTTCCCCTTCCAGGGATTACTCAGACAATTTAAATTCCCAAAAATATTCAATTCTCAAAAAATGTTACATTCTCAAAAAAAAAAAATAAATAAATAAATAAAATTCGCAAAACAAACCTGAAGATTCCAGCCCGGCGTAGACAAGGGTCGAATTGAACATCCGGGCGGCCACGTCCTCCATTTCGTGACTCGTCGATTCTATCAATGAAGTCTTAAACGGACTCTTCGTAAATGACCACACGCTGCTGAACGCCTCTGAGTCATTAATAAGGTCTCCTCTTCGGATGAAATGTCACCAAATTCTTCCTCATCTAGAGCCGAGTCCCAAATTCTTCCTCATCTAGAGCCGAGTCTGATATGGGCCTGTGGAATCTCCGAGCTTCAGACTTACAGCTCTGACGACTGAATCTGCAAATGAAATCCCGATACCTGTTTGAAGATTGGGGGGAGGTCCTCCCTCAACAGTCTG
>CATKHT010000208.1:0-12423 GCA_949752745.1 Protula sp. h YS-2021
AAAAAATGACACGCTGCTTTAGTGGGACCTCTGGATCAGGCTAAAGACCTATTCTCTGGATCCTTCCTGATCCCGGCGGTGCTCATTCGATACATGGAGTCCCGCTCTGTAATTTCTTTCATAGATTTTCTAAGATATTTTTTTTTTCTTTGTGATTTCCGGATTAATGAGATGTTGGGAGAATGGGTTATTACTTTTATAAGGGAGGGAAAAGCGGGTTTGAGTCATATCTGACGCGAATAAATGTCGAGTGTGTGGAGAAATCGGCAAGGGGGGGGGGGGGGAGCAGCTGCAGAAAGAACATTTAAAGCCGTTCTTCCTAAAATCGAATGGAATGCACTGAAGCAGAAACTGATAAGTCCAGAGTGGGGGAAGTCAACGGACGTTTTGCGAGCGATTACTGAGCTCAGATTCGGCGCCGTTACCTATTTCCCCTTCTCCGTTGGTTTATTATTGTTTTTCTATTATTCTCTGTGGATATCGGCAGTAATTTTGATAATCATTAATTGACGATTGATTAGCACAGGGTGGGATCCAGGTTTGTGATCCGGATATTCCGTAATTTCTACAGCTGCTCTGATTTGTCTTTTACGTGTTACGTCATTATTTTGAATGTGTGTGTGGAAGCACAAAGAAAAAAAACAACACATAATATTTCAGCCAAATCAAGTGGACAGAGGCGGAGAATGAACGGATAAGAGACCGCTATAAGAGAGATTAAGATCCTAGAATCAGGGGGTATTATCTTTGTGACGTCCACCGGGAGATCGACGAGAAAATGTGGTCATAATCTCGACACGGTCGTGACTTTGATCTGGGACAGGATAAAACAAACAAATAAATAAATGAATAAATGGAAATGATAAATAAATATCAGTGAAGAAATGAATTAGATCATTGAAATGAAATACTGATTGAAAGCTGGCAGTGGATATAGATTGCACGTGATTAGGTTTGGAGTAAATCTTCTAGAATGACACAGTCTGCATTCCTTCAGTCTGCTTACGTCACCCCGTGTCAATATTTTACAACAAACTAATTCTAACTTTAATGGAACTATACTAGAAAAAAAATTAAAAGACTACACTCCTGGTGTAATATAAAGAAGGCGAATTCAAATATAAATGATAAAACCTCTGCTTTTTAAAACATGAATATGGTTAACAATAAGGACTGAGGTTTTTTTTTTCTCTTTTTCTGTCATGGATAAAGTAAGACACGGGACATTTGGCGTGTTTATTCTGGGGCAGACTCCCGATGCTCATTCTCACTGTAATATATGAAGTATCACAGAAGTTGATTGTGGTCATTCTGATAGAGGCTAAAATAACCCGAAAAGGACATCTTTTATTCCCTGTATTAATAATTCGAAATGGATCGAATTTATTTGATAAATCTATCTCAAAATATGTTAAAAAATTAAGCCAGTATTTCAGCGAACGTTACAAAATGATGATTTTTAGATCTATAAATAATTTAGTACTCTTGAGAGTGAATTGCCCATTATGGCTTTCAAAAAAAGAAACGATTTGTCTTTTTGTGAAGTGGTCTTGAGACTTTTCCGATAGCCTGCTAACCGAATATTAAAATGCACATTGGATTGAGCGCGGTAGATGTTCGTTAACAAGCAACGCAAGTGAGAAACCTTATACTGTGTTAACAATGCGGATACATATTACCAGACAGGGAAAGTAAATAAAAGAAGTCGTTCGAGTGCGACAGTAGCTGGCTAATTATTCTACACAGGCTACTGCAAGTTGTGAGAAGAAATAACAACAAAAGCGAAGACAAAACCAACAACGGTATTGAAGTATGATGTCGAAATAGATTAAAATAATATTTTATTAAGAAAGTTCACATACACATGAGGATTAAATTTTATCCGGAATTCAAGAAATGGGAAGTGCGAAGCAGCGAGAAGTTTGATTTAGACTAGACCGGATTCTGTGTGTAACAAAGCACCATGTATCTCGGCTCACAGCGGGCTACTAGTGGCTACTACAATGCCCACATGCCCAAGTGGGAACAGATGGAGGCTAGCTGCACCGCCAACGGTCTGACCATACGGATGGCGCCGGGCGCCGGTGATGCGCCACACCAGCAGCGCCAGCCCCAGAGGCGCGCCACGCTGGCGCGACAGCTGCTCGAGTCCGGGATCCTGAATGGCATCCAGGTGTCCGTCATCCCGCTGCAGGTACCCGCCACACGCGGCAAGGTCAGCGCGGAGAGGGTCAAGGTCAAGTCAAGGCCGGCCTCTGCCGCCGGCCAGCTGGAGACAGGGGAGAGGCTGAGGGGAATAGCTGGCGCAAAGCTGCGCCACGAAGCTACTAGGTAATTACCGTGGGTGTGGCTATAGAGCGAACAGGCATCCTTGCTCCTGTCCGAAGCCTCAAACCTCTGTATCAACAGATCGTTATCACTAGGCCTGTGTTCCGAGAACCGGTCAGCCTCCAAAGGCTTCGGATCGCAGCTCTAGTTACCGAACCGTAGTAGTGAAATAAAAAAATATGTCAAGCAAATAATTGTCATTCTTCTCTGACTGACGCGTGATTCTTCTCCATATAAAGTGTAAATTAGGAGATATTTGCGGTCTCCAAGGCGACCAGAGTTAAATACTTTCTAGAATCAAAGCTGGCGGAAAATTATGTTAGAGTTCGTGGCAGTTATTGCTGCTGATTCGTTTGCGTAAACGCCGCGGTGTATGTGTGTTAGCTACGCGCTTGAGACCTTGGTCAGAGACCTTGCCTGTCTGGTCGGTTGTCAGCGTGTCTGTCTTGTAGCTTTGAGGACATCACGTGTCTGTATGTTGTAGCTTTGAGGACATCACGTGTCTGTCTTTTGTAGCTTTGAGGACATCACGTGTCTGTCAGTTGTAGCTTTGAGGACATCACGTGTCTGTCTGTTGTATCTTTGAGGACATCACGTGTCTGTCTGTTGTAGCTTTGAGGACGTCGCGTGTCTATGTGCTGTAGCTTTGAGGACGTGACGTGTCTGTCTGTTGTGGCTATGAGGACATCACGTGTCTGTCTGGTGTAGCTTTGAGGACATCACATGTATGTCTGTTGTAGCTTTGAGGATATCGCGTGTCTGTCTGTTGTAGCTTTGAGGACATCACGTGTCTGTCTGTTGTAGCTTTGAGGACATGACGTGTCTGTCTGTTGTAGCTTTGAGGACATCGCGTGTCTGTCTGTTGTAGCTTTGAGGACATCACTTGTCTGTCTGGTGTAGCTTTGAGGACATCACATGTCTGTCTGTTGTAGCTTTGAGGACATCGCGTGTCTGTCTGTTGTAGCTTTGAGGACATGACGTGTCTGTCTGTTGTAGCTTTGAGGACATCGAGTGTCTGTCTGCTGTAGCTTTGAGGACATCGCGTGTCTGTCTGTTGTAGCTTTGAGGACATCACGTGTCTGTCTGTTGTAACTTTGAGGACATCACATGTCTGTCTGTTGTAGCTTTGAGGACATCGCGTGTCTATGTGCTGTAGCTTTGTGGATATGGCGTGTCTGTCTCTGGTTGCTTTGAGGACATCACGTGTCTGTCTGGTGTAGCTTTGAGGATATCGCGTGTCTGTCTGTTGTAGCTTTGAGGACATGACGTGTCTGTCTGTTGTAGCTTTGAGGACATGACGTTTCTGTCTGTTGTAGCTTTGAGGACATCGCGTGTCTGTCTGCTGTAGCTTTGAGGACATCGCGTGTCTGTCTGTTGTAGCTTTGAGGACATCACGTGTCTGTCTGTTGTAACTTTGAGGACATCACATGTCTGTCTGTTGTAGCTTTGAGGACATCGCGTGTCTATGTGCTGTAGCTTTGAGGATATGGCGTGTCTGTCTCTGGTTGCTTTGAGGACATCACGTGTCTGTCTGGTGTAGCTTTGAGGATATCGCGTGTCTGTCTGTTGTAGCTTTGAGGACATCGCGTGTCTGTCTGCTGTAGCTTTGAGGACATCACTTGTCTGTCTGTTGTAGCTTTGAGGACATCACGTGTCTGTCTGTTGTAACTTTGAGGACATCACATGTCTGTCTGTTGTAGCTTTGAGGATATCGCGTGTCTGTCTGTTGTAGCTTTGAGGACATGACGTGTCTGTCTGTTGTAGCTTTGAGGACATGACGTGTCTGTCTGTTGTAGCTTTGAGGACATCACTTGTCTGTCTGGTGTAGCTTTGAGGACATCGCGTGTTTGTCTGTTGTAGCTTTGAGGACATGACGTGTCTGTCTGTTGTAGCTTTGAGGACATGATGTGTCTGTCTGTTGTAGCTTTGAGGACATCGCGTGTCTGTCTGTTGTAGCTTTGAGGACATCGCGTTTCTAGCTGTTGTAGCTTCGAGGACATCGCGTGTCTGTCTGTTGTAGCTTTGAGGACATCGCGTGTCTGTCTGTTGTAGCTTTGAGGACATCGCGTTTCTAGCTGTTGTAGCTTCGAGGACATCGCGTGTCTGTCTGTTGTAGCTTTGAGGACATCGCGTGTCTGTCTATTGTAGCTTTGAAGACATTACGTGTCTCTCTGTTGTAGCTTTGAGGACGTGACGTCTGTGTGGTCTAGCTTTGAGAACATCGCGTGTCTGTGTTTTAGCTTTGAGGACATCGCGTGTCTGTCTGTTGTAGCTTGAGGACATCGCGTGTCTGTCTGTTGTAGCTTTGAGGATATCGCGTGTCTGTCTGTTGTAGCTTTGAGGACATCGCGTGTCTGTCTGCTGTAGCTTTGAGGACATCACTTGTCTGTCTGTTGTAGCTTTGAGGACATCACGTGTCTGTCTGTTGTAACTTTGAGGACATCACATGTCTGTCTGTTGTAGCTTTGAGGATATCGCGTGTCTGTCTGTTGTAGCTTTGAGGACATGACGTGTCTGTCTGTTGTAGCTTTGAGGACATGACGTGTCTGTCTGTTGTAGCTTTGAGGACATCACTTGTCTGTCTGGTGTAGCTTTGAGGACATCGCGTGTTTGTCTGTTGTAGCTTTGAGGACATGACGTGTCTGTCTGTTGTAGCTTTGAGGACATGACGTGTCTGTCTGTTGTAGCTTTGAGGACATCGCGTGTCTGTCTGTTGTAGCTTTGAGGACATCGCGTTTCTAGCTGTTGTAGCTTCGAGGACATCGCGTGTCTGTCTGTTGTAGCTTTGAGGACATCGCGTGTCTGTCTGTTGTAGCTTTGAGGACATCGCGTTTCTAGCTGTTGTAGCTTCGAGGACATCGCGTGTCTGTCTGTTGTAGCTTTGAGGACATCGCGTGTCTGTCTATTGTAGCTTTGAAGACATTACGTGTCTCTCTGTTGTAGCTTTGAGGACGTGACGTCTGTGTGGTCTAGCTTTGAGAACATCACGTGTCTGTGTTTTAGCTTTGAGGACATCGCGTGTCTGTCTGTTGTAGCTTGAGGACATCGCGTGTCTGTCTGTTGTAGCTTTGAGGACATCGCGTGTCTGGCGGACTGCCACAGTCTGACGGAGATCTCCCTGGACGGCAACCCCTTCCAGCAAGACCCCAACTACAAGAAGACAGTCGTACGTCACATGCAGCAACTCAGACAGTTTGACATGAAACGGATTTCGGTAAGTGGGCGGGGCAAACAAAATTCAGTTAAACAATCATAATCAAAGTTCGCGCTGGGTTCTCAGGAAAGTGAGTCAGAAAGGGAAAGTGTGACTCAGTTAGGTCCAAAAAACTCGGTGGGTTCCGAAAAAGTGGGTCATTTCGTAAAAAATGCCCAAAAAGTGGACAAAAACCCCGCCAACGCGAACCCTGATAATTTTGACAGTCAAATTTTTCGCTGGCCTATTTCAATTCGGCATTATTGGGTTTGTTGGGTTGTTGGGTTTATTTATTTATTTTTTTTGGTGACATATTGATATGGATCCAGTTAAGGTTTTTACTGTTAAAAAAATAACAGTTGTAACGGCCCACTCGCATGTAACGACATGGTATAGTACGCCAAAAAAGTCTTAGCGAGATAGTACTCTTCAGGTCCTCGAAATCCTTGCAATGTCTGGAAAATGAAACGGCCGAAAAAAGCCCTTGAATATATATATATGGTAAACAGTCCAGGAAATGTCCTGGAAATTGGCTGTCTCAACTTTGTACGACCCTGGACTCTCTACTAGAATAGGTTGTTTACTGGGTTAGAATACTGATAAAGCGCTGTGTGTGTTGGTGTGTGTGTGTAGGACGAGGAGAAGCGGACGTTGCCCTCTACTAGAGTAGGTTTGTTACTGGGTTAGAATACTGATAAAGCACTGTGTGTGTTGGTGTGTGTGTGTAGGACGAGGAGAAGCGGACGTTTGCCCTCTACTAGAGTAGGTTTGTTACTGGGTTAGAATACTGATAAAGCGCTGTGTGTGTTGGTGTGTGTGTAGGACGAGGAGAAGCGGACGTTTGCCCTCTACTAGAGTAGGTTTGTTACTGGGTTAGAATACCGATAAAGCGCTGTGTGTGTTGGTGTGTGTATAGGACGAGGAGAAGCGGACGTTTGCCCTCTACTAGAGTAGGTTTGTTACTGGGTTAGAATACTGATAAAGCGCTGTGTGTGTTGGTGTGTGTGTGTAGGACGAGGAGAGGCGGACGTTTGCCCTCTACTAGAGTAGGTTTGTTACTGGGTTAGAATACTGATAAAGCACTGTGTGTGTTGGTGTGTGTGTGTAGGACGAGGAGAAGCGGACGTTTGCCCTCTACTAGAGTAGGTTTGTTACTGGGTTAGAATACTGATAAAGCGCTGTGTGTGTTGGTGTGTGTGTAGGACGAGGAGAAGCGGACGTTTGCCCTCTACTAGAGTAGGTTTGTTACTGGGTTAGAATACTGATAAAGCGCTGTGTGTGTGTTGGTGTGTGTGTGTAGGACGAGGAGAAGCGGGCGTTTGCCCTCTACTAGAGTAGGTTTGTTACTGGGTTAGAATACCGATAAAGCGCTGTGTGTGTTGGTGTGTGTGTAGGACGAGGAGAAACGGACGTCTGCTCTGATGGCGCGTAAGGAGGACGAGAAGAAACGGCAGGAAGGCAAGATGCAGATCATGAAGGTTAGTCCTGCTGTACACCTCGTGTCATGGTTGACCCCTCATGCAGTGCTGTACGCCACGCCTCGTGTCATACTGTACGTCACAACTCGCGTCACGGTGTACGTCACGCCCCGTGTAATGGTGTACGTCACGCCTCGTGTCTTGGTGTACGTCACGCCTCGTGTCACGATTGACGCCACCGCTCATGCAGTCCTGTACGTCAGCCCTCGTGTCGTACTCTACGTCACAACTCGTGTTGTGTTGTATGTCACGCCTCATATCATGGTGCACGCCACACCTCGTGTCATGGTGTACGTCACACCTCGTGTCATGGTGTACGTCACGCCTCGTGTCTTGGTGTACGTCACACCTCAAAACAAATTCTGGAGTTGCTGCATCCATCGAGCCACGATGTCCGAATAATGTATTGGCGTCTCTAGCACAGAATCAGGAAAAATACGGTCAACTGAACTCGAATAAAAGTAGGAACGTTTTGGGTAAATTTTATTTTCCGCTACTTCTTTGCTCCATTGAATAGTACATCAAAATACAAATATTGCAGATATACATGTATGGAGGTAAGGATTAAGGAGGGGGGGGGGGGGGGCGGGGGGAGGAACGGGGTGGAGCTGAGCAGAATTTTGGTCGCTGGAAGAATTGGATGTTCCTGCTCCCTATTGCTCCATTGCAGCAATTGGTAGAGAAAGTGTGAAAGAAGTGACTTACATTCCCGCAGCAATTCCTCCGCGGGTAGGCGCTTAGCCAATGAGTACAAGATTGCGGCGTAGTGAACTGGACGTCGTGGGTGTTCTGTGTCGATAATCTAGGGTGCCGAAAGTTGACTAATCACGGCACGAGTTTAGGAGGTTGTTTCAACCAATCACAAGCCAGGGAAAACATTCGCTCCTTCTTACTTAGACAGTGAACTTGTTACAAAGCAATACGCTCATGACCGTTTTAATCGAAAATAAACAAACCTTAGATTACTTTATAAAAACAAAATTTCAATTGCATGACTCAAATATTTCTTCACGGCACGAAATTGTTGGAGTGCGTTATGACTGACTTGTTATTGAATTGAAATGGAGCACGTTATGGCATAGTTTGGACGCTGCAGTTTGTCACAGTTGTGCTCGCCTCACGTCATGTGAGGTCATGGCGAACGCTGGCGACACCGGACGATGACGTCATTATGCCGTGTCACTGCTGGACCCGAACCCCTAACCTTGGACCCTCCAACCTTAGTCCAGATATTCGTTTGCGTTGTTATATTTATCGATCCAGGGGCGATGGTGGCGATGTTGCTCCCCTTCCTGCCCCCCCCCCCCCACCACCATTATGTCCGGTATTTCTTTGAGAACTGTTGAGACAAAAGTTATATCAAAGCACCCCCTCCCCCCTCCCCTCGTCCTGTTGGACGCTATGACTCTCTACAGTATTCCCCCCCCCACCCCCACTGTTCTTCCAGATTCTCGATTATATCAATCTCCCTTTTGCCCGAGAGAACGGCAACAAAGAGCAAGGTGAAATGCAATAAGTTAAAAGCCTTATGCGGCATTGTGCCGCCTTTTCCTCAGTTCGTAGACCTTCTCTTTAGGAAGATCAGTCGCGATAAGACCCATAAGGAACAGAAATCCATACTGCTAATAGCCGGCTAAGTCAATTACTTTCATTACACCGAGGGTGCGTGTGTGTTTTTCTGTCTTTGTTTAAAGAAGTATCAGGTCACATAAAAGGCTTCGTGTCCCGTTCATACAGGGAGCAAGGGCAGGCTTCGTGTCGCGTTCATACCCGGAGCAAGAGCAGGGTTCATATCCCGTTCATACCCGGAGCAAGGGCAGGCTTCGTGTCGCGTTCATACCCGGAGCAAGAGCAGGGTTCATATCCCGTTCATACCCGGAGCAAGGGCAGGCTTCGTGTCGCGTTCATACCCGGAGCAAGAGCAGGGTTCATATCCCGTTCATACCCGGAGCAAGGGCAGGCTTCGTGTCCCGTTCATACCCGGAGCAAGAGCAGGCTTCGTGTCCCGTTCATACCCGGAGCAAGGGCAGGCTTCGTGTCGCGTTCATACCCGGAGCAAGAGCAGGCTTCGTGTCCCGTTCATACCCGGAGCAAGGGCAGGCTTCGTGTCGCGTTCATACCCGGAGCAAGGGCAGGCTTCGTGTCCCGTTCATACCCGGATCAAGGGCAAGTTCTTTTATGAAGACTTTCATGGTATATGTCACTTATTTTAAGGGTATTTCTCGTGTGCGCCATGTACGCCGTGGTGCATTGATTTTCTAAACGGCGCAGAGCTTTTCCCAGATGACACAAGACTTTTCAGCATGCGCCGTGAAAAACAAATATATAAATAAAATGTCCGTAATGCGCTTTTTAATTGCTTTTTGCGTTCATTCAATGATAGTTTATAGATCTATTCCTAGTATATAGAGTACGTGTTGTGCTGGGTAGCCGGTTCCGAAAAATCATGGTGTATCCTAAATGGAAAATGACGCATTTTTTCAGGGCTCGATTTCCAGAAACATTCCTCGTAAATTCACTCGTGGCAGTCCTGAAGAGAAAACAAATAACACCAACCCAATTATATACACGTGATTTCAATATTTGTCTGCATTCTGAGAAAACAAACACGTCGTGACCTTCCTTCCATCCGGTTTGATTGAATTTCAACCCTTATTTACAATTTCTGCAGTTGATTTCGGTATGTCTTGTCATGTTTACGTAGTGAAAGTATTAATCACAGCAGCTGCTTCAAACTGTTACCTAACTGGCAGCTACATTTACAGCTGTAAAAAAGAAATAATTTTCGTGCCTTAGGGAAATAGGCTATAAATTCTGAAACTATGAAAAGTTCCGAAACTTTCCAAGTAAATATCTTTTTGCCAAAAAAAGAGAGAGACAAACACACAAAATCAATCAAGTGCCCTGAAATTCGAAACCCTCGGGTTCAGCTTTGAGTCCATGGCTTTTGCAGTTGACAGATCTCAAGTATTTACAGACTAAACCCCTTGCTGAAAGGCCCCGTTGTCTGTTGTAGTAGTTCCTATGTACTGCTGTGTATAAGGAGAGCGGTTAATTCGGGGTCCTGTTCTAGTTTACGTTAATCTGAACACCGCCTATTGAGCCAGCTCTTTTTATGAGATCACACAGTGGCGGTAAATAACACGAGATAATTGTGTAAAATAATACCAGGCCCAATTATTATTTGCACAAGAGTCAAGTCACTGACTGAATGCAGCTGTGGGAGGAGTTTTTCTGGATTGTGTCAGCGTCGCTGTTCGGTACATTCGCTGCTCGAGCACAGCGACAAGACGTTGAACAGTGGACCGAAACTGATTAAAAATTTCTTTCGTGTTTGCTGATTCCAAAACCGAAATTGTAGTTTGAAAATATATTTTCAATGCATAAATGGCTTCTCACAATAAGACAAACGAAAAAACTGCGAAAGAGAGACCGTTTCCATACGACAGAGGATTTCAATTTCTAACTGATTTCGATCTGTTGGAAATTTGAGACGATGTGCGATGTCTTGTGAAGTGGTGCGGATAGTCGGATTGAATTTCAAGGAAAATCTTTGAAACAGTAGATTTGATGTGGCAAGAAAATGGAATACAAGCCACTTCCAATGTGCTTACTCAATGTCAAGCAGTTCAAGGTCAAGTGGCAGGTCAGTGACACGCATGCGTGGCAACAAAAAGTCACATTAAGAGCATGAGTGGTCGCCAGGGCTTATTCGTTTGTGGCCCACGTGTTCTTCAGTTTTCTTCCCCATGCGGTATGTGTTCCTATTGCCGTATGTGTTCCTGTATCGTCATTTGTTCGTCTGGCAATATGTGTTCCTCTCGCAGTATGTGCTTTTCTAGCAGCTTGTTGTTTTCTGTTAGTATGTTTTCCTCTTGCAGTATGTGTTACTGTCGCAGTATGTGTTCCTGTAGCAGTGTGTGTTTTTGTAGCCGTATGTGTTCCTTTCTCAGTATGTGTTCCTCTGGTAGTTTATGTTCCTCTAATAGTATGTGTTCCTCTTACAGTATGTGTTCTTCTAGCAGTGTGTGTTCCTGTTACAGTATATATTCCTCTAGCAGTATGTGTTTTTCTCACAGTGTATGTTCCTCTAGCAGTGCGTGTTCCCCTTGCCGTATGTGTTCCTCTGTCGTCATTTGTTCCTCTAGCGGTATGTGTTCCTCTTACAGTATGTGTTCCTCTAGCAGTGTGTGTTCCTGTTCCCGTATGTGTTCCTCTAGCAGTATGTATTCCTCTTACAGTATATGTTCTTCTAGCAGTATGTGTTCCTCTTAAAGTGTATGCTACTCCAACAGTGTGTGTTCCTCTTGCAATATGTGTTGCTCTAGCAGTATGTGTTCCTCTGGCAGTATGTGTTCCTCTAACAGTATGTGTTCCTGTAGCAGTGTGTGTTCCTCTTACAGTATGTATTCCTCTAGCAATGTGTGTTCTACTCCCGATATTTGTCTACATAATGTAGAGTACTGGGTCCCACACCTTTCTTTCAGCAGATCGAGTAGAGGTCAAACACCGATTTTGCTTAGCTTTATTTGATACTTTTGGTAAAACAGAGCCAAGTATATATAAATATAAGTCAAGACTAAAACACTTGTCTTTGATACACACAGTCCGGAACTGCCTTTTAATTCCATTCTTTGGCTCACATCAAGTTTTATTTTTTTTTCGTTTTTTTTTTTTCGCTTAAACCAATGGAACCAATGAAGGACAAAGTGAAGTGACATTGTATCAAGCGGCAGCAGGTATATTTGTTGTACATTTGAATTTTTATTTACATGTCAGAGCCTTTAGCTTCTTCCATATGCAGTGTTTTTAGTGTACCGAGCGAGATGTCAGTGTCACGCCCCGCCTCCCTGTCACTCACGTTTACGCGACGTCTACCTTCCCACTGCCTCTAGCTGTTGGTGTCACTCCCCGCCCTCTCACTCATGTAGCGCGGCATCCATCCTCCCTCTGGCTTGGAGCTTTCACCAATGGCTTCAAAACGTTTGTTTCTACGACGCTGGGCGTTGGACCGGATCAGTCCTTGGATGGGTGTTGACCGCTGGCTGTCGTCGACATACAAATCGTAAACTGGACACCCCCCCCCCCTCCCCCTAAACTCCCATCTCACTGCGCATTGTTCAAGTTGATGGCATCTTTCGTAATCGCCTCGTCCAGTGACTGAACAATTTATATCCCGTGACCATATTTTTCACGTAGATTTGGATGCAGATCTCTCATATCTCTCATTTCTATAAACCTCAGACATATCCTAAGACGTACTCTAATTGCGAATACTTGCCCTTACAACTAAAAGTAAAACTGAAACTGAAATCAGTTGTTAATGTGGCTAAAAACTGGGGCGAAACGCCATTGTTACCGTATTGTCTGAACGTATTGACGGTTGCTATGGACAGGATCGGCGTCGCCTAGCAATCAACAACG
>CATKHT010000209.1:0-69379 GCA_949752745.1 Protula sp. h YS-2021
TCCCTCCCTGGCTCCTTCCCTCCCTCTCTCCCTCCTCCCGCTTTCTGTAGGGTGGGTGTGCGGGGGGGGGGGGGGGCTGATGACGTCACACGTACCCGGCATGGAGAGCTCCTCCGCGGCCTGTTTCAGCAGCCTGTCCCGCTTCCGTATATTCTCCTTGTGACTCTGTACAAAAAAAAAAAACAAAAACAAAAACATACAGTTCCAATGTAGAGATCAACGTTTTCAGATAAGCCGGTGAAACGTGAGGGAGAAATGTCCTGCACAAGCGCTACTGTTTATATAGTTACATTATCCAGGCTTATCCAGAGTGAATCAGGACATGGTGTATGTTTCATTGAAGTGCCAAAATGATATCACCTGCCCGTCAACCTCATCTTTGCCTCTGCTTTTTCCCTGCACAAACCCCCCAAACCTCAACGAGGTCCCCCAAAACATCCCGCCGTCACTCAAACCTCCACGAGGTCGCCCAAACTATCCCGCCGTCCCCCAAACCTGCACGAGGTCCCTCAAACTATTCCGCCGTCCCTCAAACCTCCACGAGGTCCTCAAACTATCCCGCCGTCCCCCAAACCTCCACGAGGTCCCCCAAACTATCCCGCCGTCCCCCAAACCTCCACGAGGTCCCTCAAACTATTCCGCCGTCCCTCAAACCTCCACGAGGTCCCTCAAACTATTCTGCCGTCCCCCAAACCTCCACGAGGTCCCCCAAACCTCCACGAGGTCCCTCAAACTATTCCGCCGTCCCTCAAACCTCCACGAGGTCCCTCAAACTATCCCACCGTCCCCCAAACCTCCACGAGGTGCCCCAAACTATCCCGCCGTCCCCCAAACCTCCACGAGGTCCCCGAAACTATCCCGCCGTCCCCTAAACCTCCACGAGGTCCCTCTAAACTATCCCGCCGTCCCCCAAACCTCCAAGAGATAACCCAAACCATCCCGCCGTCCCCCAAACTTCCACGAGGTCCCCTAAACCATCACACCGTCCCCCAAACCACCACACAAAACCCCCACAACCCCACGCCGCCCCACAAACCTCCACACAAACTACTACACCGCCCCCAAAACCACGACGTCTGCCAAACCTTCACGAGATGCCCCAAACCATCCGCCGTCCCCCAAACCTCCACGCTGTCGCTCAAACATCCACACAGACCCCAAACCCCCACACTGTTTCCCTCTGGAATACTCCCTCCGGAATATTCCCCCTCCTCTCTACACAGACTTCCAAAACCGCGCCCCCATAAACACACATCAATTTACGCCTCCGCCCACCTCAGCCTCCTGCTCTAGCTGTCCCGAACCCCCTCCGCCCACCTGAGCCCCCTGCTCTAGCTGTCCCGAGCCCCTCCGCCCACCTGAGCCTCCTGCTCTAGCTGTCCCGAACCCCTCCGCCCACCTGAGCCTCCTGCTCTATCTGTCACGAACCCCCTCCGCCCACCTCAGCCTCCTGCTCTAGCTGTCCCGAACCCCCTCCGCCCACCTCAGCCTCCTGCTCTAGCTGTCCCGAACCCCCTCCGCCCCACCTAAGCCTCCTGCTCTAGCTGTCCCGAACCCCTCCGCCCACCTCAGCCTCCTGCTCTAGCTGTCCCGAACCCCTCCGCCCACCTCAGCCTCCCGCTCTAGCTGTCCCGAGCCCCTCCGCCCACCTGAGCCCTCTGCTCTAGCTGTCCCGAGCCCCTCCGCCCACCTGAGCCTCTTACTCTAGCTGTCCCGAACCCCCTCCGCCCACCTCAGCCTCCTGCTCTAGCTGTCCCGAACCCCTCCGCCCACCTGAGCCTCTTACTCTAGCTGTCCCGAACCCCCTCCGCCCCACCTCAGCCTCCTGCTCTAGCTGTCCCGAACCCCTCCGCCCACCTGAGCCTCCTGTTCTAGCTGTCCCGAACCCCTCCGCCCACCTCAGCCTCCTGCTCTAGCTGTCCCGAACCCCTCCGCCCACCTGAGCCTCTTACTCTAGCTGTCCCGAACCCCCTCCGCCCACCTCAGCCTCCTGCTCTAGCTGTCCCGAACCCCCTCCGCCCACCTGAGCCTCCTGCTCTAGCTGTCCCGAGCCCCTCCGCCCACCTGAGCCTCCTGCTCTAGCTGTCCCGAACCCCTCCGCCCACCTCAGCCTCCTGCTCTAGCTGTCCCGAGCCCCTCCGAACACCTGAGCCTCCTGCTCTAGCTGTCCCGAACCCCTCCGCCCACCTCAGCCTCCTGCTCTTGCTGTCCCGAGCCCCTCCGCCCACCTGAGCCTCCTGCTCTAGCTGTCCCGAGCCCATCCGCCCACCTGAGCCTCCTGCTCTAGCTGTCCCGAACCCCTCCGTCCACCTGAGAATCCTGCTCTAGCTGTCACGAACCCCTCCGATCACTTGAGTCTCCTGCTCTAGCTGTACCGAACCCCTCTGCCCACCTCAGCCTCCTGCTCTAGCTGTCCCGAACCCCTCCGCCCACCTGAGAATCCTGCTCTAGCTGTCACGAACCCCTCCGATCACTTGAGCCTCCTGCTCTAGCTGTCCCGAACCCCTCCGCCCACCTCAGCCTCCTGCTCTAGCTGTCCCGAGCCCCTCCGCCCACCTGAGCCTCCTGCTCTAGCTGTCCCGAACCCCTCCGCCCACCTGAGAATCCTGCTCTAGCTGTCACGAACCCCTCCGATCACTTGAGTCTCCTGCTCTAGCTGTCCCGAACCCCTCTGCCCACCTGAGCCTCCTGCTCTATCTGTTCCGAACCACTCCGCCCACCTGAGCCTCCTACTCTAGCTGTCCCGAACCCCTCCGCCCACCTCAGCCTCCTGCTCTAGCTGTCTCGAACCCCTCCGCCCACCTGAGCCTCTTACTCTAGCTGTCCCGAACCCCCTCCGCCCACCTGAGCCCCCTGCTCTAGCTGTCCCGAACCCCGTCCGCCCACCTCAGCCTCCTGCTCTAGCTGTCCCGAACCCCTCCGCCCACCTCAGCCTCCTGCTCTAGCTGTCCCGAGCCCCTCCGAACACCTGAGCCTCCTGCTCTAGCTGTCCCGAACCCCTCCGCCCACCTGAGCCTCCTGCTCTTGCTGTCCCCGAACCCTTCCGCCCACCTGAGCCTCCTGCTCTAGCTGTCCCGAGCCCCTCCGCCCACCTGAGCCCCCTGCTCTAGCTGTCCCGAACCCTTCCGCCCACCTGAGCCTCCTGCTCTAGCTGTCCCGAGCCCCTCCGCCCACCTGAGCCTCCTGCTCAAGCTTGCCCTGCTCCAGCAGAAGGTTGGACTTGTCGTCTGCTATCTCCTCCAGCCTCGCGTCCACATCCCTCAGCTTCTCGGCGATCTGTCAATCACACAACGGCCGCTATCAGATGCTGTATAGTTCAAAGCCTACCCCCCTTCAGACGCTGTAGGGTTCACAGCGATACCCCTCCCATTGTTTTTTTTTTTCTTTCTATTTTTCTATTTTTGTTTCTCACCCCATTGCAAAGTATCAACGACAAACCACAATATTGTCTTTGATTCATAATTAACATTTTACACACCACAATCTTTTCATGGAATCAACTATATAAGGAACAGTTCCTTAAGTCAGTCCACTTAACACCAAATACACAACAAGCGTAGACGTGATGTCATGTGACCTGGGTCAAGGACAATTCATTGTTTTTCAGCTCATCCGCAAACTTCCGTAGCGCTTCCCTGAGCTCCTCGTGTCACCTGCAAACGTCACCAAATAGATACAATACGATGCCGACCTCACGACAGGATCGACATAGTGAGGACACGAACCGCTATGCGAAACTGTTCGCAAACAGCTATGAAACAGTCAGAAAACGATAATAGTGTAAGGTGTAACTGGCGTAAGACGTAATTGGTGCAAGGTGTAACGTGTAGCACGGGGAGGAGGGGGGTGGATTTTAGAAATTAGAGAAAACAAATTATTAGCGCCAGCAAATTCCACGAGAGCTTCGACACTGTTCCCTGTTATATGTGTGGGTGTGTTTTTGCCTGTTGTATGTGTGGGTGTGTTTTTGCCTGTTATATGTGTGGGTGTGTTTTTGCCTGTTATATGTGTGGGTGTGTTTTTGCTTGTTATATATGTGGGTGTGTTTTTGCCTGTTATGTTTGTAGATGTTTTGGCCTGTTACATGTGTGGGCGTGTTTTTGCCTGTTATATGTGTAGTTGTGTTTTTGCTTGTTATATATGTGGGTGTGTTTTTGCATGTTATATGTGTGGGTGTATGTTTACTGTCAGCATTTTTCCGACTTTATACTTTTATACTTGACAACATGGCAGTCATGGTGCGCTGTTATGGTTTCTACTAATTTGGTACAAGTAAATTTTATAAACAAAATTTAAAATTTAAAAATAAGTCACATCAACATATAGGGATTTTTTTTTTTAAGTCGGAGGTTGTTCAAAGCAACACTTTATTTTACGACATTTTATTTTACCTTCAAATACATTTTGTATTTGATCCCGGATTTCCTTCATGGTTTTCTCGATCTCTTTTTTCTCGCTCTTCAACTTCTCTGCAAAAATAAAAAAAGCACGTGTTATCGTCACGTGACTAACACGTGGCTAGTCAACAGACAGGGTCTGTGACACGTGGCTAGTCAACAGCAGCAGTCTATGATCGTTGATTAGTCAACAGCATATCATATCTGACTAGTTCACAACAGCAGTCTGTGACACGTGACTAGTCAACGACAAGTCTGTGGCTGGTGAATAGTCAATTGTCAATATCATGAAGTAGTGACGATTAACAGGCGTAGTCAACAACCGACGACGACTAGTCATCAGGCAGCCTTTTATACGCAGTGACTAAGCAGAGCGCAATTTTTTACTTTATAATTTCTAATCATTACTCAAATCATACTATATTTACAAATTGAACACTCGCACTTCGTCCTTCAGTTCACCGTGTATATCACAGGCTAGTGATATGAAGCACACAGGCTAGTCACATGAAGCACATAGGCTGGTCATATGAAAGATTAGGTTAGTCATATGAAGCACATAGGCTAGTCAACTGAAGCACATAGGCTGGTCACATCAAGCATGTATCCTAGTCACATGAAGCGCTTAGGTTTGTCATATAAAGCATTCTAGACGTCACCCTGAACAAAGGGAGGACTGTTTCCATTCACTTCTGTAAGCAGCTAAACTTACCGATCTCCGTCTGCATCTTGTAAATGTCCCCAACCCTGTGGTCGATCTGCGATATTTTTTCCTACAAACACAAATTCCATCCTTCAGAAATGTTTCAAAGGTCATCCCTACAACAAATAGTGATTTGTCTTTCTAGAAGAAGTCATAAATTTTAATAACATTTTAAGCTGTTATATATTTCTTATGCACAACAGCCTGTTGTTGTTTTATTTACTACGCTGTGAGCATTGGTATGTTGCTTTGTGGCGAGGGAGGTTTTAGCACAGCAGGCAGCTAAGAAGGCACTGAACTTACACAGGAAAGTGCCACGCGGATGGGGAGGGACGTTAGAGCGACGGTACCCGGATGGTGAGGGGCGTTAGAGCGACGGTACCCGGATGGTAAGGGGCGTTAGGGCCACGGTGCCTGGATGGGGAGGGATGTTATTATTATTATTATTATAGAAACATTTATATAACCCGTTCATCAATATTAGTTCGAAGGGCTGTACAATATATAACAATCACATAATAGTTAAAATTGATTTAAAACATTACTAAAGTGTGACTGGAATTAAACATTCTTAAAAAAAACGAAATAAAATCACTAATACTGAAATAAATCAACAATTGAATGCCTTGGTGAAAAAATAAGTTTTAAGCTTCTTCCTAAAATTAATAATGGTTGCAGCATTTTGTATACTTTCTGGAAGCTGATTCCATAGGGAAGGTCCTTGACTATTAAACGCTTTTAAGCCATAACAAGTTCGACATTTAAGCTCATCTAACAAAAGTTTTGATGATGACCTTAGAGTGCGACTGCATTTCCTAACACTGATAAGCTCAGAAATGTACGATGGTGCATTGCCTTTTAATGAGTTGAAAACTAAAACCAGAAGTTTAAACTTAATGCGGTACTCGATCGGTAACCAGTGCAATTGATAAAATAAAGGAAGGCTATTCTGTCTGTAATCAAATCTGTATATAAGCTTTGCAGCATATTTTTGAATTGTACTGAGTTTCCTTAGATTTTCTTTTGAAATTCCTACTAGCAAAGAATTACAGTAGTCTAATCGTGAAATAACCATAGACTTTACTAATGCTTGTGTAGCATCTCTTGTAAGATAATTGCGTATTTTACCGATAGTTTTCAAGTAATACATACATGTTGAAACCTTTTGGTTGACAAACTTTGTCATAGTCAAATTCTTGTCAAAAATAGCCCCTAAATTAGTAACAGACTCTGAGGAACTTACACTTTGGTTACCAATTAAAACACTCACGGAGTCTAACTTTCGGAAGGCTTGATGAGATCCCACCAATAACACTTCAGTTTTGCTATCATTTACTTTCAACTTATTGGCAATCATCCACTTTCTTAATTCCGATAAACAACTATTTAACTTGCCCATGTTTTCATCGTTCTCAACAGCCATGTAAATTTGCCCATCATCAGCAGCCATGTAAATTTGCCCATCATCAGCATAAAAGTGGTTACCCTCGGTTAGGGCTACGGTGTCTGGATGAGGAGGGACGTTAGGACTACCGTGCCTGGATGAGGAGGGATGTTAGGGCCGCGGTGCCTGGATGAGGAGGGACGTTAGGGCTGCGGTGCGTGGATGAGGAGGGACGTTAGGACTCCGTGTCTGGATGAGGAGGGACGTTAGGACTACCGTGTCTGGATGAGGAGGGACGTTAGGACTACCGTGCCTGGATGAGGAGGGACGTTAGGGCTACGGCGCCTGGATGAGGAGGGACGTTAGGGCTGCGGTGTCTGGATGAGGAGGGACGTTAGGGCTACGGCGCCTGGATGAGGAGGGACGTTAGGACTACCGTGCCTGGATGAGGAGGGACGTTAGGGCTACGGCGCCTGGATGAGAAGGGACGTTAGGGCTGCGGTGTCTGGATGAGGAGGGACGTTAGGACTACCGTGTCTGGATGAGGAGGGACGTTAGGACTACCGTGTCTGGATGAGGAGGGACGTTAGGACTACCGTGCCTGGATGAGGAGGGACGTTAGGGCTACGGCGCCTGGATGAGGAGGGACGTTAGGGCTGCGGTGTCTGGATGAGGAGGGACGCTAGGACTACCGTGTCTGGATGAGGAGGGACGTTAGGGCTACGGCGCCTGGATGAGGAGGGACGTTAGGACTACCGTGCCTGGATGAGGAGGGACGTTAGGGCTACGGCGCCTGGATGAGGAGGGACGTTAGGACTACCGTGCCTGGATGAGCAGGGATGTTAGGGCCGCGGTGCCTGGATGAGGAGGGACGTTAGGGCTGCGGTGCGTGGATGAGGAGGGACGTTAGGGCTGCGGTGATTGGATGGGGAGGGACGTTAGGGCTACGGTACCTGGATGGTGAGGGACGTTAGGGCTACGGTACCAGGATGAGGAGGGACGTGAGGGCTGCGGTGCCTGGATGAGGAGGGATGTTAGGGCCGCGGTGCCTGGATGAGGAGGGACGTTAGGGCTGCGGTGCGTGGATGAGGAGGGACGTTAGGGCTGCGGTGACTGGATGGGGAGGGACGTTAGGGCTACGGTACCTGGATGGTGAGGGACGTTAGGGCTACGGTACCAGGATGAGGAGGGACGTGAGGGCTGCGGTGCCTGGATGAGCAGGGACGTTAGGGCTGCGGTGCCTGGATGAGCAGGGACGTTAGGGCTGCGGTGCCTGGATGAGCAGGGACGTTAGGGCTACGGTACCAGGATGAGGAGGGACGTGAGGGCTGCGGTGCCTGGATGAGCAGGGACGTTAGGGCTGCGGTGCCTGGATGAGCAGGGACGTTAGGGCTGCGGTGCCTGGATGAGCAGGGACGTTAGGGCTACGGTGCCTGGATGGGGAGGGACGTTAGGGCTGCGGTGTCTGGATGGGGAGGGACGTTAGGGCTACGGTAGCAGGATGATGAGGGACGTTAGAGCCACGGTAGCAGTATGATGAGGGACGTTAGAGCCACGGTAGCTGGATGATGAGGGACGTTAGGGCGTCGGTACATGGATGGCGACAGACAGTAAGACTAATTACCTGGATGGTGAGGGATGGTAGGGCCAAGTCTTACATGGTGATGGACAACAGCACCACGGTACCTGGATGGGGAAGGACGTTACGCGATGGCCACGTTACCTGGATGATGGCCAGCTGGTTGCCACGTTACCTGGATGGGAGCCAGCCGGTTGCCACGTTACCTGGATGGGGTCCAGCTGGTTGCCACGTTACCTGCATGGGGGCCAGTTGGTTGCCATGTTACCTGGAGGGGGGCCAGCTGGTTGCCACGTTACCTGGATGGGGGCCAGCTGGTTGCCACGTTACCTGGATAGGGGCCAGCTGGTTGCCACGTTACCTGGATGGCGGCCAGCCGGTTGCCACGTTACCTGGATGGGGGCCAGCTGGTTGCCACGTTACCTGGATGGCGGCCAGCTGGTGGCCGCGTTACCTGGATTTGGACCAGCTGGTTGCCACGTTACCTGGATGGCGGCCAGCTGGTGGCCGCGTTACCTTGATGGAAGCCAGCTGGTTGCCACGTTAACTGGATGGGGGCCAGCTGGTTGCCACGTTACCTGGATGGCGGCCAGCTGGTTGCCGCGTTACCTGGATTTGGACCAGCTGGTTGCCACGTTACCTGGATGGGGGCCAGCTGGTTGCCGCGTTACCTGGATGGGGGCCAGCTGGTTGCCTATCTTAGTGATGTTCTCCTCCGCCGCCTGGTAGCGTCCCTCCTTGTCGTCCAAGTCGTTCTTAAACTACAAGCAATCAAACACACGCGCAGTCAATCAACCACACTAACAAATAGGCAGCCAGAAAAGCAAACACGTCAGCACATAGAGACAGCCAAATACACCAACACACAGGCAATCAATCAACTAGGTCAATTACTAGACATGATCAAATCACAACAGTTAACTGTACAGTTAACAAATTCCGTTAACTGCTTCCGTAGCAAACAAAACTTATAGAAGTTAATTAATACATTTTACTAATATTAAGCAAATTCTTGTAAATATTGTTTGCGTAATTCATCAACATCAGCTGATTTCCGCAGGGTAAAGTTAACTGCTCAGTTAACTTTTGTGAATACTGGGGCAAGCCAACACACACAAAGACAACATGGAAACAGTTAAAACTTCAGCATCCAACAGTGAACTATTCCAAAATAGATACTATTAAGAAAAATAAATACGCCAAAAAAAAATTAATTAGTAGTTAAAAAAAATAGGTTTTAATAGATCTAATAGGTCTTGTTCGCAAAAAAATAGGTCCATTTAAAAAAAGAAAAAAAAGTTTAATAGGTTTCAGTAGGTTTAATAGGTTCCGCTGGAAGGCCTTTTATGTTCATTGCAATAACGGTGTTGAAAAATATTTTTCCGGATGTTAAAAAAAAAAAAAAAAAAAAAAAAAAAAAGACATTTCGGCACGAAGATGCTCACGTAATGTGTACAATTTAATTCACAACAGGCTTCCGTATACTCGCGCGTTCAGACTACATCACGGTGCTATAGGCAAGTGTGATTGTACAGACTTTCAAAGGAACGTGAGAGCTATTTTTACGGGGCACGGGGAGCAGACGATCGGACAGGAGGCGCTCACCTCAATCGCCTTCTCGCGGTTCTGCTGCAGATGCTATGTTTAGCACGGAGGGAGGGGGGAAGGAGGGGAGGGGAAGCAGACGACAGGACACGGGTCCCTTACCTCCAACCCCCGACCGCTTTACCGCGGTTCTGCTCCACGTGCTATTTTTAACACGGGGCGGGGAGCAGACGACAGGGCAGGGGTGCGCTCACCTCGATCGCCTTATCGCGGTTCTGCTTCAGATGTTTGATCTCAATCTTGTACTGGCCCACGACGATGTTCTGCTCTTTGCGAAGCTTGACGATCGATTCGAGCGCCTTGACGTACCGCGTCGATGCAAAGATGTCGTCGAATTTTGTCTTCAGTTGTTTTCCTTCACTCAGCGGCCTATACAAGATATTTTTGGTTAAAATGTACCATTTATCAACATTTTTTTTCTCTGACCGTAAAATTTAATCATTTAAATTACCACGAGCTTTGTGAATCCCGATGACAGATCCATCAAAATCGTGAAGTACGTAGAATATTTCATGCACATGACAGCGGTCACGTGGTAATGGTCACGTGGCATCGGTCGGGTGTTACTGACCACGTGGTAGTGGTTACATGACAGCTGTCACGTGATGGTCACATGACAGCAGTCACGTGGGGGTAGTTACATGACAGCGATCACGTGACAATGATCACATGAGGGCTTACCAGTTGCAGTCCTCCTGGTGACAAAATATCACATTCTTTAGCACGGGGGTCACGTGACAATGATCACGTGGGGGCTTACCAGTTAGAGTCTTCCTGGTGACAGAATATCACATTCTCTAGCACGGACTTTGAAACCCCCAACAACTGAACCATCTGAAACAATTCATCAAAATAACAACAACAAAAATAAATAAATTGAAAACATTTTTTTTTCCGATTAAACAAGCATGTCCAAGGACATGACCCAGCCGAGTTACCAATCAAGCGAAGAGAGAAAAACTCTGAAACGAATACTGTTAGGTCAAAAAATGAAGAACTTTTGCTTCTGAACGTAACTTTTTCATAATTTTAATACACAAAAACGAGTTTTCCCCGAGTGAAATCTCAAAAAAAAAAAAAAAAAAAAAAAAAAAAAAAAAAAAGAAAAAAAACACACGCACATCCCGAACATGGAAAGCAGCCCGCGAACGTTCACGCGTACTATTGAAAAGAGTCCATGGAAAAAAACCACATCAAGAAAAAAAAGGAGTTGATTGAGTTAAAAACCACTTCAAGAACTATGTAAAATGCATTTAATTCGAATTTGGAAGCTAGCCGGGTTTTGGCGATTCACGTATTTACCGACATTTACACAATTTTTAAAATTCCACGATTACGGCATTTTTTTTTCTGTCACTTGCGAAAAAAGGAAAGTTTAAGTGGAGAAGCACCTAACAAACTTTCGATTAAAATTTTGTAACTATTTGAAAAAGATTGAAACAAACGAATGGTTTGACAGATCAGTTATTTACTACCATTTATTCCAGTTTTTGCCAAACTTCAAAGTTCCGCCATTTCGGCAGTTTTTGGCGAACTGCAAAAAAATAATAGTCTGGTAGGCGAACCCCAGGCGAACATCCCTGCGTAACATCTAAACGATTGGTGTAAAACTGTAGGAGTAGCATTTTAAAAATGGGTCAAAACGGGCACAAAAAGTGCCGCCATTTTGTCAGTTTTTCGTCAATCGTAATATCAAAGCGATTGGAGCAAAACTGTAGGAGGAATAACATTTTCAAGAAAAAGTTTATCATACGCACATACATTCAAGCCCCCTATACTGATACACCTAACCCAGTCCGACAAAGTCGGCTGGGTTAAAAAAGTTACATATCTAACCACATTACATATGTGCAGTGTAAAGCACAATACAAATTGCTTGAGAAACTTTTACCAATACAGCACCCCCTCATTAATTCGTACCAGTCGGAACCATGGAAATCAAGCCGAATTAACCTGAGTTCGAATTAAGCGGGGGATTGGGTAAGTCAGGTCGATTTTTTTGATGTGTTTTTAATGTATGTTTTACAATAATATTATTCGCTACGGGTCCAGGTGTCCTAAATTTCCTCGCACCCCCCCCCCCCCGTCCCACCTTCCTGACACGTCTCCACATTTCCCACCCCCCAATTCTCTGTCACACTACGCCCCTCGACCCCTCCCCTCCTCGCCACCCCCCCTCCCCCCCTGCGCCCCCCCCTCCCCCCATCCCCGCTTTCCACACCCACCTCTCTGTCCATATCAGCGCAGCGCTTCGTCACACTACGCCCCTCGACCCCCCACCACCCCCCCCCCTCGCCCCCCCCCCGCACCCACCTCTCTGTCCATATCGGCGCAGCGCTTCGTCACACTACGCCCCTCGACCCCCCACCACCACCCCCCCCTCGCCCCCCTCCCCGCACCCACCTCTCTGTCCATATCAGCGCAGCGCTTGGTCACACTACGCCCCTCGCCAACCGATCCTCTCGCCCACCCCCCCCCCCGCCCCACACCCACCTCTCTGTCCATATCAGCGCAGCGATTCGTCACACTACGCCCCTCGACCCCCCACCACCACCCCCCCTCGCCCCCCCCCCGCACCCACCTCTCTGTCCATATCGGCGCAGCGCTTCGTCACACTACGCCCCTCGACCCCCCACCACCACCCCCCCCCTCGCCCCCCCCCCCGCACCCACCTCTCTGTCCATATCGGCGCAGCGCTTCGTCACACTACGCCCCTCGACCCCCCACCACCACCCCCCCCCCCTCGCCCCCCTCCCCGCACCCACCTCTCTGTCCATATCAGCGCAGCGCTTGGTCACACTACGCCTCTCGCCGTCACTCATTATGCGAGTTATCACGCCATCCACCGTCTTTGACGTCACATTGGTTTTCTGTTACAAACAACAACAGGATATAAAAAACTGTGACCCAAAAGCCAGCAAGTACAGCAAGGAACACAAAAAAAAAACAAAAAAAAAAAAAAAAAAACATTCCACTTATGATAGAAACAAACATGCGAGGAACACTTTACGAACTTACACCTGAAAAGATGAGTATTGCGATGTCTAAACGCTCTGTGCACTAAGAACGTTGTTGTCCAACAGCCAACCTCTATGGCGGTTCATACTGCTGTTTTACCTTTTCTTCTGCCGACCCAGTAGCGATTCCGCAAAAACTGTCCTCATTTAAGGAACGGAACTACTTTTTTTAATCCATCCGCTTCGTTTTTATACACATTAGAGAAATATGACAAAAGTGAGCGATAATCAAAGATCTAAGGGATTTGTGTGAATGACTGATATCACCCCTGTAGGTCTCTACAGGAAAATAACAAAACAGCATCTGTGATTCTGCTGAGAAAGAAAGGTCACATGACCCGTATTTGAAGGTCATGTGAAGGACATGTGAAGGTCATCTGCAAAAACGTATCTACCAACTAAACACCTGAATAAATAAATAAATGTAACACCCAAACACATGGAAAAGAGTTAATTTATAATCACAATGAGCATATAATACACCTGTACGTAGAACTTTAGCTTTAACATTAAGCTGGGGACTTACAGTTTGCGTGGCAACCATGGACCTCTCCGTCAGACAGTTCTCCCCCCTCACGTCCTTGAAAAGTAGTTTCACTTTCGATTTCACTTCAGTTTCATGAGCCACCTACACCAAAAAAAAACAGAAACAAAAAAAAAAAATGAGCTCACGATAAAATGAAACAGATTCGCATAGCAATCTTCAATGCCTAAATTTTAGCTTTCACTAAAAATACATTGGTTCAAGAAAACCCCAGATGTGTGTAAATTTGAGGTTATAGGTCACTTGAGTATTCTGAATTAATACTTAGTAAACTACACACAGTTCTTAATCCTAGAAGTATTTTTAAACCAGGGTGTAACGACATAGGGCCGTTCTATAATTTTTTTCTGAGAAAAAAGCGAGTTCAAAATTTTCCGCGGTAGCCCAAAACTGCACCCTACTTCCGGTTCAAGGTTTCAGGACCGGGTTTCTCTAGGCTATGTACGACTGCGGAGAGTCTTACAGTCTTACCTTGGGAGGCTCTGGGAGGTACCTCCCACGGTGGTAATCGCATTTCCTTAAGGTAATGGATGAATACGGAGACATTTTTGGCTCCACGACGCATCTACCCCGTGGTGATCGCATTACCTTAGGGTGGGTAATGGATGAATATGGAGCCATTTTAGCTCTAGCAGATATCTCCTCTGTGATCACCTTACCTTAGGGTCATGGATGAATACGGATCCACTTCTGGCCCCGGGAGGCGTTTCTCCTGTGATGTCCTTACCTTTGGGTCATGGATGAATACGGACCCACTCCTGGCCCCAGGAGGCATTTCTCCTGTGATGTCCTTATCTTCGGGTCATGGATGAATACGGACCCACTTCTGGCCCCGGGTGG
Organism: Protula sp. h YS-2021; assembly: GCA_949752745.1. NCBI lineage: Eukaryota > Metazoa > Annelida > Polychaeta > Sabellida > Serpulidae > Protula > Protula sp. h YS-2021. The sequence goes on from CATKHT010000209.1 coordinate 14,070, forward strand.
CATTTCTCCTGCGATGTCCTTACCTTCGGGTCATGGATGAATACGGATCCACTTCTGGCCCCGGGAGGCGTTTCTCCTGTGATGTCCTTACCTTTGGGTCATGGATGAATACGGACCCACTCCTGGCCCCAGGAGGCATTTCTCCTGTGATGTCCTTATCTTCGGGTCATGGATGAATACGGACCCACTTCTGGCCCCGGGTGGCATTTCTCCTGCGATGTCCTTACCTTCGGGTCATGGATGAATACGGATCCACTTCTGGCCCCGGGAGGCGTTTCTCCTGTGATGTCCTTACCTTCGGGTCACGGATGAATACGGACCCACTTCTGGCCCCAGGAGGCATTTCTCCTGTGATGTCCTTATCTTCGGGTCATGGATGAATACGGACCCACTTCTGGCCCCGGGTGGCATTTCTCCTGCGATGTCCTTACCTTCGGGTCATGGATGAATACGGATCCACTTCTGGCCCCAGGAGGCATTTCTCCTGTGATGTCCTTACCTTCGGGTCATGGATGAATACGGACCCACTTCTGGCCCCAGGAGGCATTTCTCCTGTGATGTCCTTACCTTTGGGTCATGGATGAATACGGACCCACTCCTGGCCCCGGGAGGCATTTCTCCTGTGATGTCCTTACCTTCGGGTCATGGATGAATACGGACCCACTCCTGGCCCCAGGAGGCATTTCTCCTGCGATATCCTTACCTTCGGGTCATGGATGAATACGGACCCACTTCTGGCCCCGGGAGGCATTTCTCCTGCGATGTCCTTACCTCCGGGTCATGGATGAATATGGATCCACTTCTGGCCCCGGGAGGCGTTTCTCCTGTGATGTCCTTACCTTCGGGTCATGGATGAATACGGACCCACTCCTGGCCCCAGGAGGCATTTCTCCTGCGATGTCCTTACCTTTGGGTCATGCATGAACACGGACCCACTTCTGGCCCCGGGAGGCGTTTCTCCTGTGATGTCCTTACCTTTGGGTCATGGATGAATACGGACCCACTTCTGGCCCCAGGAGGCATTTCTACTGTGATGTCCTTACCTTCGGGTCATGGATGAATACGGACCCACTCCTGGCCCCGGGAGGCATTTCTCCTGCGATGTCCTTACCTTCGGGTCATGGATGAATACGGATCCACTTCTGGCCCCGGGAGGCGTTTCTCCTGTGATGTCCTTACCTTTGGGTCATGGATGAATACGGACCCACTCCTGGCCCCAGGAGGCAGTTCTCCTGTGATGTCCTTACCTTCGGGTCATGGATGAATACGGACCCACTCCTGGCCCCAGGAGGCATTTCTCCTGCGGTGTCCTTACCTTTGGGTCATGCATGAATACGGACCCACTTCTGGCCCCGGGAGGCGTTTCTCCTGTGATGTCCTTACCTTTGGGTCATGGATGAATACGGACCCACTTCTGGCCCCAGGAGGCATTTCTACTGTGATGTCCTTACCTTCGGGTCATGGATGAATACGGACCCACTCCTGGCCCCGGGAGGCATTTCTCCTGTGATGTCCTTACCTTCGGGTCATGGATGAATACGGACCCACTCCTGGCCCCGGGAAGCATTTCTCCTGTGATGTCCTTACCTTCGGGTCATGGATGAATACGGACCCACTTCTGGCCCCGGGAGGCATTTCTCCGGTGGTGATATACTTCAGGCATTCGATTATGGTCTGAAGATAGAAAAACAACACACACATAAAACTGAGATCTCGCGATTCTGTGGCCTTAGTCTAAATAGTAACAAAAAAAAAAAAAAGAAAGAAAGAAACGAAACAATATTTACGGCACGCAATATTGTGGCCATTATACTCTGGAGTAAAACCGCATAAAATAAAATAAAAATATGTCACGTGACATTGCGGAAATTACACTGTGAAGAAAGCCGCTAAAACAGAAACAAAGTAAGTGTCACGTGATTCCGTCGAATGTGAACCGATCTACTTCCATGCTTATAGGAATAAAACTGGTGTTCAATTATGAAAAAGTATGGTGATGTATTTCTGCAAAACAATTCCAGTACGACCCCTTCATAACGGTATCACTGCAACACAGAAATCAGCAAAAAAAAAAAAAAAAAAAAAAAACTAAACTAGAACCAAAGATATATAGCATAAAAATAATTTTTAAGGTAATTCTAATTTATATTTTTTATAGTGGAAGCATTGGAGGGGCACGCCTGGCCTGGTGGCAAGCTAAACCCTCCCGTCGCCACTAGCACCACTACCGCCACCCGCCATGCTGAGGTCACTCATGCCTGTAAGTCTACCTAATTCCATTCTTTCTGACCAGGTCCCGACCTGCAAACACCAGTTTTTTTTTTTGTTTTTTTTTTTTTTGTTTTGTTTTTTTTTTTTTGGGGGGGGGGGGGGGGTTGGGGAACAGAGTAACATGGTTACAACCACGAACTCCAGAGTATATCGTATATACTAAATCCCACCATCACCATATGTTGATTTATATTGACCAGTAAGGAAATGTTGGCCTTTAGGTCAACATTTTCGCAACTGGTCAATAGCATCTTCTAGTTAACTTGTCTTGTTACATGATTTAACTTGGGTTTTGATTCAACAAATAACTCCAATATCCATCAATTTTTGCATTCCAGCCAACAGTGCAAAACTGACTTGGGAATCGACCGATCATATGTAGGGCTGGTAAAAATTTCGAAATATCAAAAACAATTTCAAGAAATTTGAAATTTTTGAAATATTTCAGAAATTTTTGATATATTTCAAATGAGTATACATGAAAAAAAAGAGGGGAGAAACTACGCGAGAAACGTATTTCCAAATCAAAAAAGTTGGTCGCCCGAGCCAAAAGTTGGTCGCCACGGGCGACCGCGAAATCTCAACCCTGACATTTGAACACAGGGCATAGAAGAACGTCTGTTTTGTATAGTCCATGTACAAGCGCAGCTGTGTGACACACAAAAACGAAAGCTGTTCTACACTTATACATCGAATCGAAAACCTAACAACTGCCACCGGTTGTCATAAACCCAACACCGAGACCTCTGCGGTTTCAGCTTGATATGTCAATCTCTTGTACCGAGCTACAGACACGAAACTAATTTTGATGTGTAGCTGGATCATTTCAACAATTCTGCTTTTAAAAATTGCTAATACGCCCTGACAATCGATACAGGGGAGCACATAAGACCTTCGCATTTCGCCATGGCGAAGGTGAAATCCATTTGGCGAAGGTGAACAGATTCACCTTCGCCAATTTGACGAAGGTGAATTTTTTCATAATCAAGCTTCATGAAAAGTTAAACGCTTTAGATGAAAGCTACAAATCGGTCAGGACTGAGCAACTACCGATGTAGCTGTATAAAGACATAAACTGGACAATATAGTTAGGAATATGTATAACTTAGATGCACTAAACAAATTAAGTTACAGTTTTAGTAAGAGGGTTAATTTGGCGAAGGTAAATTCGATTTAGCGAAGGAGAGCTGAACGTCCTTCGCCAAATTGGTGAAGGTAAAAAAATCCTTATGTGCACCCCTGCGATAGTGGCGAATAAGTCCACGATGTCTTAAGACGCTGACCGGTTTTTTTTTAACCCTACTCCCAGATAACAGATTTTCTCAAAAAGCAGCTGCTGAAATAGAGTAAAAATCCCTGCGTAAATGCCGTTCTACAGCCCCACTCCCTCCCCCCCCCCCCCCCACCCTCTCCCCTTCCTGACAGCTACGTACGGTTTTGCCCGTGCCGTTGGGTCCAAGAATGAGGGTCAGCGGTGTGTAGAACAGGATCACCCCTTTGTTCCGGTCGTCCGGTCCGAAGCTCCGGATCCCCTGGATACTCATCTTCTGTATGCACGACATCTTGCCTGTAACACGCCCAGCCAACTGATAAAGGTGACTGAATTCATTCAAAATCCGGTAGCTTGCACATTCCAGTTTCACAAGAAAGCTACGCCTTTAATTCATATGTATATATATATATATATATATGAATATATATATATATTGACCAGGAGACCGTTGTGCAGGAAAGCCTCCACATGGTAATAAAATTCTTACCCTGAGGTATAAGACATACAGTAGAATGAAGGGCTTGATTTCCCGGAGCAACGGAAATATGAATTGTTTGATCGACTGATACCAAAATCAAGCTTTGGGTGTTTCGAATACAATGTACAAGAATTTTGCATTCCGACTGCAAGCAAACCCAGTAAAACTCAATGAAGAAATATACAAAAATGAATGAAATCTCTCTATGATTTCTTTCATTTTATCAGATTGGTTTGCACAGCCAAATCACACTTTGGACGTTCCGAATAAAATGCGCATAAAATCTACGTTTCGAATACAAACTAACCAGATAAAATGAAAGTAATGATAGACAGATTTCGCCTACATGTCAAATTTCTCCTGCACTAAAGAGCAAATCGTGTTTTACCAACCCGCATACTATTTTAAAAATTTATTAAATGTCTTAACAGTGTTAAGTTTCAATTTCTTTTATAATCCGAGTATAAGCTGTTTTCTATTATTTTTTTTTTATATATATTTCTTCTACCAGTATAATTTTTCATTTTTACTGCGCGTAACCCGGTTCCCTTGCAGTCGAAATTCAAAATTCTTGCGCATTTTATTTTACTATTTTATTATTTTACCGAAGTGAGATTCGGCTCAATGAACTTGACTTGGCGATCCAAGTAGGCGTTTCTTAGAGCTCTGACCATAATTCGCCATTTCGCCATGATCAACAGACTTGTTTACGTACAACTGAGAACGAGGTTCGAATGTCTACAGCAATATTTTCAGGGTCTTCTGCTTTCATTCCGCAACAAAAAGGAGACGTGTAAAACAGCAGAAACGCAACAGTGTTTTGCAAACATGAACTATTTGTTTATCTTATTCATACCGGAACATTTTTTACGAAATATCTTACAAAACTACTTCACTAATGTTGTCTATAACGCATATTTAGTCCTTTGAACTGCTTAAATAAACGGGAACTAAAATGGAATAACGCATTTTCACGTTTAATAGATCACAATTACTGCTAAAGGAACCTTTCTAGATTGATTACGAAGTAAATCTGAGTATTGAGGGTTTTCCGGGATCTGACTAAAAAATAAAGGCTTTGTAGAGTTTTTGGACCTGTCTAAAATAGGGCTTTTCGAGATTTCGCGACCATCAAATTTAATAATACTTAAATATGTGACGCATAAATTTATATCTACAAAAATTAATAAATCATAAAACACACATTTAAAGTGGTTAGAATTTTAGAAAAAAAAATCCGGGTAACATTTTATTAGAATTTATGAATCATCACCCAAAAAAATCGTCAATGTGCTCTTAAAATAAATGAAATGCAACAATGCTAAGTGAAAATAACTTTTGAAAATTCACTTGTTTATTTGCGATGCAAACATATATACTTATGCATAAGTGTTTGAAGACACTGAAACTGGAATGCACCCTTCTCTAAGTAAAGACTTCAAAAAGAAGGCGTTTGACCTGTGTTCCGTTTTCTGCCACTAGATGGCGAATGAATCACTGCGAAATCGGGAATAGCAAGATGGGCGATAATACAAGATCTCAGTTGTTTGAATAGCTTTTCAGAGTTTCAACACAAATCAGAATAGCTTAACAGCTCATTTATTTGTTCTGTTGTACAAATTTCAAAAACAAGCAAAATCACTTTACATGCGCAAAATTATTGAAACTCTACTAAAAAAAGATATTTTGCGGGAACACTGATACACTGTTTTACGAACAGCAGTAGAAAATTAGAGAAACAGAAGCATAGCGTTTTCACAATTTTCTATTTGTGATAAGCCATTACCTTTTAGAAATCACCCTCTGAAGAAGAAAAGTGTATTTGTTCTACCTAGAACAAACTCTTACATTCCAATCCTTCTGGTAAGAGCCATATCTCTGCGATTTTGAATTGACGAGTATGTTGTTTCGTAATCAGTGGCTCTTAATTTAATCTTGAGAATAGATATATAGAAGAAACTTGAGCGCTCACAGCCCTGCGATGATGGAGTATGACTTGTAAAAAAGAAAGAAAAGAAAACAGCTAAGCAAAATGTTATATTGAAAAGCAAAATAGAAAATTCTCTGCATAAGACAACAGCTGTAGACTTTTAGACTAAAGTCTTTGCGAATATCTGGTATTGTTTACCAGTACATGCTGCACAGATGGTGAATATAATATCTCCACAGTAGTTGAGAAACGAGAGAATCACTGCACTTTGTGACGTCATACTGTCTAGACCCCCCCCCTAGGCGGCATAACCCTAAGTCACCAGTCATTCATCATGACGTCATTAGTCACGTGACCTGTCAATCATCATTGGTCACATGACCTGTCAATCATGTATCATGTATATGAGGACTATTTTCCCGATCATTAACCTTCTGGCCTGAATGGCTCAGTTGGTAGAGCAGAGGACCCGAAAGCGGAAGCATGATCTGAAGGTCGGTGGTTCGAACCCGCCCTCCGGCATCACTTTCACTTTCTGTCTATCATATTATTTGGGTTCTCAAAGTGAGTCATTAGTCACGTGACCTGTCAATCATGTGTCACGTGACGTATCAATCATGTTTCATGTGACCCTAACTGCATATAAGGACTATTTTCCCGATCATTAACCTTCTGGCCTGAATGGCTCAGTTGGTAGAGCATAGGACCCGTAAGCATGATATGAAGGTCGGTGGATCGAACCCGCAATCGGGCATCACTTTCATATCATGGGGACCCCCCCCCCCCCTCGGGACATAATATGTACCGACCCCCCCCCCCGGTCCTCCATGTGACGACTTCCATCATCTGTCTATCATACCATGGGGACCCCCCCCCCGGGTCCTCCATGTGACGACTTCCATCTTCTGTCTATCATACCATGGGGACCCCCCCCCCGGGTTCTCAATCTGAGGACCCCCCCCCCCTAGGATTCAACATTCCTATAGGAGCCCATTGTGTGTGCACATATGCATCATTCATTCTCTGGCTGCCGTTGGATACACATGAAAAAAGTGAAAACAGTTGCTCTTACCGGTTGTGCTGTGCTGTGCTGTTGGATACACATGTGAAAACAGTTGCTCTTACCTGTTGTGCTGTGGTGTGCTGTTGGAGAACAAGTGAAGGATAGACTTAAGAGACGAAGTGAAACATTGACTAGTCTTTGGAAAAAGGAATTGAAACATTGGTTCTTCTTTGGAAAAGGGAAGTGAAAGACTGGTTATTCTTTGGAAAGGAACTGAAGACAAATTAACCAATGACTTGTGGTAAGTCATCTTTTTTTTTTTTTTTTTTTTTTTTTTTTTTTTTTGTAACATTATGTAACACAATGTAACACTGTGTAACATTATGTAACACAATGTTACATTATGTAACATTATGTAACATTATGTAACATTATGTAACACAATGTTGCATTATGTAACACAATGTTACATAATGTTACACTTTGTTACATCATGTGACACTTTGTTACATCATGTGACACTTTGTAACATCATGTGACACTATGTGACTATGTAACATCATATAGCTATATGACTATGTAATTGCTATATGAACATAATTAGTCAAACGTATGTATGTCATTATCACATCGTTCAACAGACAAGTCGTAATGGCTCACTGGTTAGAGCGATCGACTAGCAACCTAAGAGCCCCGGGATCGTTCCCACGTCAGGGGCAAAAAAATTTTTTTTGGTTATTTTTGGTTTTTGTTCATTTTTATGACTCTGTGACATTATGTGACAACATGTGACTGTGACATCATGTGACTCTGTGACATTATGTGACTCTGTGACTTTACTATTATTATTATTATTATTATTATTATTATTATGATAATATTTAATTAGTCATATTTCAATGGTTTCCCCATTGCAGTAACCACACATAGCATAAGTATATGTGTACAGAGTGTGGGGGAAAACCGATTGCTAAAATTTAGAGTGCACTCGTACAGAGTGTGGGAGAAAAACCGATCGATAAAATTTCAGAGTGCACTCGTACAGAGTGTGGGAGAAAAACCGATCGATAATTTCAGAGTGCACTCGTACAGAGTGTGGGAGAAAAACCGATCGATAAAATGTCAGAGTGCACTCGTACAGAGAGTGGGGGAAAACCGATCGATAAATTTTAAAGTGCACTCGTTCAGAGTGTGGGAACGATCAATAAATTTGAGAAGGAATGGGATTTTCCCTATGTTAAGTCCAATGTTATGTTTTATGTTATAGTAGTTGGATAATGACACTACTAAAGCAAATTTAACAAATGTATTTTTTTAATAACATATAATATATAAAATAAGTTTTAGCATTTTACCAAGCTACTTATTTGAATGTTCTAAAGTCATAGTAGTAGAAAAATGGTGGTTCTAGACCAACTTTAGCAAATTTAGTTTTTAACATCATATGATTTATAAAATAAGTTTGAACATTTTAGCACGCTACTTATTTGAATATTCTAAAGTCATAGTAGTGGAAAAATGGCGGTTCTAGACCAATTTTAACAAATTTTGTTTTTTGACCAAATATGATGTATAAAATAAGTTTGAACATTTAACCATGGTCTAGTAGGGTAAAAATGGTGGTTCTAGACCAATTTTAACAAATTTTGTTTTTTGACAACATATGATGTATAAAATAAGTTTGAACATTTTACCATGGTGTAGTAAGGTAAAAATCAGGGTTCTAAACCAACTTTAACAAATTTAGTTTTTTACACGTTTCAGACGATTCTACCACTTGGTTGATCGGTTGATTGTTGGAAAATGAAAAGTAAAAATGTGGATAGTTATGTAGGAAAACTGCGCCCATTCAAAAGACGTGTTCGAATGGCAAGCCCATTTTAAAGACGTGTTCGAATGGCAAGCCCATTCAAAACACGTGTTCGAATAATTTTTGAAAGATATTACGTCGTGGTATTGTTCAACAAATGGTTCAACATGTTCAACAGGTTCAACATGTTCAACATGTTCAACAGGTTCAACATGTTCAACTTGTTCAACATGTTCAACATGTTCAACATGTTCAACATGTTCAACTTGTTCAACATGTTCAACATGTTCAACATGTTCAACTTGTTCAACATGTTCAACATGTTCAACATGTTCAACATGTTCAACTTGTTCAACATGTTGTTGAACATGTTCAACATGTTCAACAAGTTGTTCAACATGTTCAACAAGTTGTATATAAAGCTATGTTTAATGACTTTCTCATCATTTGAATAGTGTAGGTTGAACCGAAAGGATGTATAAATGCAACATTTGTTCGAAATCTTACAATTGGCCGCAAAGTCTTAAAAGACACTTAAAGGTTGCTCACGCTTCAGAAGTGGATGAAGAATCGGATATGGAAAACCCTGTAAAACTACCTTTCACGGAAACTTTAGATGAGTCTTCTATGGAAAGTCAAAGCGTCAACATAGCTGAAAAGAATGCACATGCTTGTGCAGAATGTGGTGCATTGTACAACAGCGAAGAAGCTTTGCTCAAACATATGGAGCAGTGTGGTGAGGATGCTGATGACAGGAGTTTTGAAAGTGAGTCAGAAACAGACTCTGAAAGTGAGTCAGAAATAGACTCTGTTTGGCATGATATGGTTCAAGACGTCTACGATGACTATGATAACATATTTCAAGAAAAGGTTTCAGAATATGAAGAACAAGGACTTGAAGATGCGCGTGAAATAGCAAGTTATGACCTTCGACCCATTTATAAGCATGGACTAAAACAACTGTTTATGAGACTGTTCACCTATACCCAGCGTCTACAACAAAGCAAACATTATCAAAAGATTTTAGAGGACTTTAATTACCTTGTTGATGAAAAACATTATAAGTATTCAAAGGCATTAAAGGCGGCTATAAGGAAAAACAACGCATTCTTTGAAGAGCTACTAGATATGGAGGAGGAGGAGGAGGATGGTAGCAGTGACGAAGAAAGTGGCATGGACAGTGAACAGAGTGAAACAGATGCAGAAAAATAGACTTATTTGACTAAACTTTATAATAAAGACTTTATAAATGTTGTAATATTTTATTAACTTAAGCGCTGTGTAATATATGTCTTGCTTTGCAACATATAAAGTCGTAAGGTTCCTGACACGGTTTTAATTGACCCTTAAACCATATATCATATATTGGGTATTATAGTTAATTTTGTATTATTATGTATTATATTCAAGAATTGTATTATTATGTATTATATTCAAGTATTGTTTTATTATGTATTATATCCAAGTATTGTTTTATTATGTATTATATCCAAGTATTGTTTTATTATGTATTATATCCAAGTATTGTATGAGAAAAATAAAAAGTTGAAAAGCATCATATGTGTTTTTATTGAACATTACAACTATGTACAATTATGATAAAAACAAAACTATTTCAAATACATATTATGTTAATACATGTGCAGAAGAACTTAACTTAAAATTTTATAACAACTGACTTCACATGAACATAGATAATGTTAATGTCATAGTCTACATATGAAGACAATTCAATTTGAACTACATATCAAATGTACATGTTCATATGAGTCAAAGCTAAGTTCTTGTCAAGCTTCAAAACCTTCGGTCCAATCTTCTGCACTGTGATGAAATCAAAGCATTTATTAAGCTCGTCATGCTGTTAAAACTGTATACAGTCATCTCGCTGTCTACTCAACCATCTTCTGACAGTCACTGCATTTATACAAATCCATTTTCTGAAGCATGAGATCAACTGACGTCACTTGCTTCTTCAACATGTGCCAGTCTTTCAATGACAACAAAATTCCCTTCTTGGTAGGATATAACCTCCCAGATGCATGATTCGTAATATATTTACGAATGTTAACCATCACTTTCTGTTGATAATTCACCAATTTAATATATGTTTCTCCATTAATGGGTATCATAACCGGTGAATCGTCTACACGCATCTTCTTCATGGTGGTATCAGCTTTACGCTCCGGTTCTCGCTTCATATTAGGCTCTGTCGTATTTTTTCGCATTTTACACGGCGGCGTCATAGCTGGTAACTCATCTCTTTTTATCTTTCTAAGATGTGGTCGCTTTTGACGCTGCTGACATGACTTCGCCTTAGACTTTACCATGGGCATTGCCTTAGACTTTGCTGTAGGTATTGTCTCAGGCTTTGCTATAGAATTTTCTGCAGGCATTGCCATAGATGGAAGTTGTTGTTCACTCACTGCAGACATGTTCACTCTTCAGTATCTTGATATAGAATGTGCGTTATGTCTGAGGGTAGGTACCTTTTATGCTCTATAGGGAGCTGTCACACTCGAGGTTGGACACACTATTTCCTAAAATGTTTAGAAATAACTTTACCATATGCGACTTTGCAGCTAATTGTAAGATTTCGAACAAATGTTGCATTTATACATCCTTTCGGTTCAACCTACACTATTCAAATGATGAGAAAGTCTTTAAACATAGCTTTATATACAACTTGTTGAACATGTTGAACAACTTGTTGAACATGTTGAACAAGTTGAACATGTTGAACATGTTCAACAACATGTTGAACAACAACATGTTGAACATGTTGAACATGTTGAACATGTTGAACAAGTTGAACATGTTGAACATGTTGAACATGTTGAACAAGTTGAACATGTTGAACATGTTGAACATGTTGAACATGTTGAACAAGTTGAACATGTTGAACCTGTTGAACATGTTGAACATGTTGAACCTGTTGAACATGTTGAACCATTTGTTGAACAATACCACGACGTAATATCTTTCAAAAATTATTCGAACACGTGTTTTGAATGGGCTTGCCATTCGAACACGTCTTTAAAATGGGCTTGCCATTCGAACACGTCTTTTGAATGGGCGCAGTTTTCCTACATAACTATCCACATTTTTACTTTTCATTTTCCAACAATCAACCGATCAACCAAGTGGTAGAATCGTCTGAAACGTGTAAAAAACTAAATTTGTTAAAGTTGGTTTAGAACCCTGATTTTTACCTTACTACACCATGGTAAAATGTTCAAACTTATTTTATACATCATATGTTGTCAAAAAACAAAATTTGTTAAAATTGGTCTAGAACCACCATTTTTACCCTACTAGACCATGGTTAAATGTTCAAACTTATTTTATACATCATATTTGGTCAAAAAACAAAATTTGTTAAAATTGGTCTAGAACCGCCATTTTTCCACTACTATGACTTTAGAATATTCAAATAAGTAGCGTGCTAAAATGTTCAAACTTATTTTATAAATCATATGATGTTAAAAACTAAATTTGCTAAAGTTGGTCTAGAACCACCATTTTTCTACTACTATGACTTTAGAACATTCAAATAAGTAGCTTGGTAAAATGCTAAAACTTATTTTATATATTATATGTTATTAAAAAAATACATTTGTTAAATTTGCTTTAGTAGTGTCATTATCCAACTACTATAACATAAAACATAACATTGGACTTAACATAGGGAAAATCCCATTCCTTCTCAAATTTATTGATCGTTCCCACACTCTGAACGAGTGCACTTTAAAATTTATCGATCGGTTTTCCCCCACTCTCTGTACGAGTGCACTCTGACATTTTATCGATCGGTTTTTCTCCCACACTCTGTACGAGTGCACTCTGAAATTATCGATCGGTTTTTCTCCCACACTCTGTACGAGTGCACTCTGAAATTTTATCGATCGGTTTTTCTCCCACACTCTGTACGAGTGCACTCTAAATTTTAGCAATCGGTTTTCCCCCACACTCTGTACACATATACTTATGCTATGTGTGGTTACTGCAATGGGGAAACCATTGAAATATGACTAATTAAATATTATCATAATAATAATAATAATAATAATAATAATAATAATAATAATAATAATAATAATAATAGTAAAGTCACAGAGTCACATAATGTCACAGAGTCACATGATGTCACAGTCACATGTTGTCACATAATGTCACAGAGTCATAAAAATGAACAAAAACCAAAAATAACCAAAAAAAATTTTTTTGCCCCTGACGTGGGAACGATCCCGGGGCTCTTAGGTTGCTAGTCGATCGCTCTAACCAGTGAGCCATTACGACTTGTCTGTTGAACGATGTGATAATGACATACATACGTTTGACTAATTATGTTCATATAGCAATTACATAGTCATATAGCTATATGATGTTACATAGTCACATAGTGTCACATGATGTTACAAAGTGTCACATGATGTAACAAAGTGTCACATGATGTAACAAAGTGTAACATTATGTAACATTGTGTTACATAATGCAACATTGTGTTACATAATGTTACATAATGTGACATAATGATACATAATGTAACATTGTGTTACATAATGTTACACAGTGTTACATTGTGTTACATAATGTTACAAAAAAAAAAAAAAAAAAAAAAAAAAAAAAAAAAAAAAAGATGACTTACCACAAGTCATTGGTTAATTTGTCTTCAGTTCCTTTCCAAAGAATAACCAGTCTTTCACTTCCCTTTTCCAAAGAAGAACCAATGTTTCAATTCCTTTTTCCAAAGACTAGTCAATGTTTCACTTCGTCTCTTAAGTCTATCCTTCACTTGTTCTCCAACAGCACACCACAGCACAACAGGTAAGAGCAACTGTTTTCACATGTGTATCCAACAGCACAGCACAGCACAACCGGTAAGAGCAACTGTTTTCACTTTTTTCATGTGTATCCAACGGCAGCCAGAGAATGAATGATGCATATGTGCACACACAATGGGCTCCTATAGGAATGTTGAATCCTAGGGGGGGGGGTCCTCAGATTGAGAACCCGGGGGGGGGTCCCCATGGTATGATAGACAGAAGATGGAAGTCGTCACATGGAGGACCCGGGGGGGGGGTCCCCATGGTATGATAGACAGATGATGGAAGTCGTCACATGGAGGACCGGGGGGGGGGGGTCGGTACATATTATGTCCCGAGGGGGGGGGGGTCCCCATGATATGAAAGTGATGCCCGATTGCGGGTTCGATCCACCGACCTTCATATCATGCTTACGGGTCCTATGCTCTACCAACTGAGCCATTCAGGCCAGAAGGTTAATGATCGGGAAAATAGTCCTTATATGCAGTTAGGGTCACATGAAACATGATTGATACGTCACGTGACACATGATTGACAGGTCACGTGACTAATGACTCACTTTGAGAACCCAAATAATATGATAGACAGAAAGTGAAAGTGATGCCGGAGGGCGGGTTCGAACCACCGACCTTCAGATCATGCTTCCGCTTTCGGGTCCTCTGCTCTACCAACTGAGCCATTCAGGCCAGAAGGTTAATGATCGGGAAAATAGTCCTCATATACATGATACATGATTGACAGGTCATGTGACCAATGATGATTGACAGGTCACGTGACTAATGACGTCATGATGAATGACTGGTGACTTAGGGTTATGCCGCCTAGGGGGGGGGTCTAGACAGTATGACGTCACAAAGTGCAGTGATTCTCTCGTTTCTCAACTACTCTCCACATAAACAGTGGGACAGTAGAACCAATGGCCTTATATTGTTTAGTACAGCACTCTGCCACTGAGCTACGGCTTTCTCCCTGAATTGTTTTTTTTTTCTCCTCATAGTTTTTCTCCTCATAGTTTTTGTTTCTGACTTTAAGGATTTCGGTATTTGTGTTTGTAATATTGTCTGCGCTGAATACATAACATGACCAAGAACCCATCAAGACATTGTTAGATGTGCCAAAATGGATAAATTATTGTGTTCTTTTGGTTCTAAAATGCAACTCATTAAGAGTGCACCAATTTCTTTTTTTCTCATCGTGAATTGAGCATTTAAATCAATAGTTATCATGCATAATATCTATACAATTGGGCCACTTAATGAAGGTTCAAAGTTTACTATTGGATAAAAAACATATGCGCGAGGATTTCGAAAATTCTTGGGTATCGTTTCATATGAAATGTATCTATTCTTAAAATATCAATGTTGTACAGGCCATTTTATGTGTCTATATATATATTCTAAATTGCTAATAAGCCTTCCCACCAATCAGCACTTTTTTATTCTTTATTTGCATGACTTTTGATTGAATACACAGCGGTTTTTGAGTTGATTATGATCAAATGTTTTTTCGAAGTCTTCGGAGAATTTATTTTTCAATTTCATTGTGTTTCATTCTTTTAAAGAGGTTGATACTCAAATTGCATCATCGAAAGATCTGCTTTTAAAGATAGAGAAAAAGAACTTGAAATATTTTGTAAACTGAATAAAGTCAAGATTGCAGATGACGGGGAAGTGGGCGGGTATAATTTGAGTGATGGCTTCTACCTTTACATGATATTTTACTTGAATAATATGCATAGCCTCGTACGAGTCAATTCCTCCGTCTTTTCCGTAAGAGAGGAATCACAAGAAAATAGCTGAATTTAATGCCATTCCATGTGCTGATCAATTGCAGTGCAAACCCTCACTGTCTAGAAACCCGGCCATGGTACAAGACACCACAACATCAGTCATGTGACAGGCAAAATAACATGCTGTCGCCACAGTTCCAAACTGTGTCTCAACCCAGAGTCTATTTGGCGGCCTTCATCTTGTAAGGCTTCTTTCTACCAAGCTGTTGTGGAGTCCAGCAAGAAGGAGGACTATCATAAATCGCTGATTCAGCAGCAACAAACGAGCCAAGACTATGCATATTTTCCAACATATTGACACACTATTAGAATTACGTAAGGAGTGTGCCACATGTCTAACCTGATGAGCTTTAATTGACAATCGCTTTTACATCTTCAGGTTCCTTAACTATGTCATAATATGCTAATAATATGGGTTTCTTCATATAATTCGATATAGATGCTTTGAAAAAATCTACCGTAATAATACACATAAAAGATATAAATAGACGAAGCTGTAACGTGCTGCGATAAGTACTATGCTCGCGCTTACTATTCTCGCGAAGTAGGGAGACGGACATAGCGACGCGGTGTCGACACTGCTACGTGGCCTCACATTCGGCAAGACTGGTATCACAATCTGCTTAAATGTACCAAAGCCTTTGGTCGCAATGTACGCCTTAACAAAAAAAAAACGGTAATGGTTTTAGGACCACCGCCTTCCATGAACCATTGATTTGACTAATAGGATTTTGCAAGACATGTATTTCGCCGTGCGAGACATGTATTTCGCCGCACGAGAAATACACACTTAAGTAACTTATCTGGTAAGGTAAGTAATTTTTCTGAGATGATAGAATGATTAAAAAATGGGGATGTGAGATATTTCAAAACCAGTGACAAATCTCAAGGCAAAACTGTCCTGTGAGAAATATGCCGTTCTAACTGAAATGACTTAAGTAAATCCGACAACTCAATCGAGGACAAATCATAACCCGATGCTCGCCTCAAAATAAACGTAGCTGAGCTTTACGTCATAACCGATCTAACCGACACCTTCCTGACCTCGAACAAATAAAGAAAAAAAGCGGCCACTGCAACTGCCGTCGCTGCTATAGGATTGATACCTATATCGAGACACTACCACTTGCATAGTCCCCAGTGTGACAAGTACATCTTGTACGAGGGGTCTTTGTAGATGCTATCAATTTTCTGCAATACCCTCTGAGAGAAACCCTTGGATTTCAGGAAGAAAAATTTATGCACCAAAGTTTTAGTCGAAAAAAAAACTGAGGATTTGGATGATAATGCTCCTAATGAGGTCGATGCAGGCTGCAGTACTCCAGGGGAATTATAAGACTTATGACACACGATCACCGTGAAGAATCAACAAAGGAAAGCAAGACAGTGCCTGAAAATGGGGGGGGGGGGGGCTACTAGCAGGAGACGACGGGACTTCCAGCGTCAAATCTTCGTGAGAAACTTCATCATGGGAGACGACCGTGGGAACGCAAGGAGCACCTGTAACAACAACACGTTGATCGCTAATAATGTCGCGATGGTTGATACAATTGGTAAAGAGAGTGACCTGAGGTGGACCCCATGGAGACTGAGAAGCAATCAAGCGAAACTTCCGATTCGCTAACACCAACTCGGTTTGTATCAGGCTGCCTGCAATGTGTGATGGTTGAATGAGGAAACCACAATCGCGCGCTATCAAGAGAACCTGCTTGGTGAAACGAGACAATGTAGGTGAACGCGTGCCGCCATGCTTGGACAAATAAAATACAATCATATGATTGTCTATGAAAAACTAAACCACGTGACCCTTGACACATTTGGCTAGAAGTTAACAAGCTATCAAAACCGCCTTCATTTCCAATACATTGATATGCAATGGGCTAGTTACCCCTCCCTGGAAAAAGAAACCCAAACCGTTGCAAGATGCGTCTGTCTCTACCTGCTTCGACGGGGCTAGAAGAGAAAAGGGCACACCGATCAAACGACTGGGTTGACACGACCACCAATCTAGATCCCTGACAGTCGACAAGAAAAACTGTATCCGACGATCGGGCAACCTGAGTCGACGCAATGTCTTCAAGACAAACCGTTGATAATCCAGGAAATTACGCCTGCCTAGTTCGACCGTCTTTTCCGTTGCCGCCAGCAGACCGAGAAGTGACTCTAATTGGGAAACCCGAGGCTTGGGAGTAGACCCGACCCGAGCAATGAGAGACATAATCTTTCGATTTTGCGTGGGAAACGCCCTGCCGCTCACGAAATCTAACAATTCTCTCAAAAACTCTATCTTCTGAGTTCGAACCAATTCTGACTTGCAGCGATTGACCAACAGATCTAAAACATGGCACTTTCCTAGCAGAGTTCCCAACTGTGTTAGAAGAAGCTGCCTGTTTGCGATCACCAACAGCCAATCGTCAGGAAAAGGAGTAACCATACTTGACGGCTCCAGCATTTGACTACTTTCATCATCTGGGTAAAAACAAATGGTGCTGTCGACAAACCGAATAGTAGAGCAAGTAACCAATAATTCTGGTCCTCTAACCTGAAGGCGAGAAATTTAGAGCAGATTTGATCATTTCTGGAGTGTCCCTAGTAAACGATGTGACATGTAGCAGTTGACTGAGGTGCAACAAGTCTATGACAAGTGACAAGACGCCAATTGCCTAACTTGTTCGGAACAAGAAAGACTCGACTGACAAACCCTTGATTGCTAATAGGCATCTTTTCTGTGGTTTTCTTTTCTATCAGGTCTTGAATCATAGTCTATAACGCGAGTTGGTTCTGTGGCTTATGTACGTACAACGCGACCAAAGAAGGATTGGGAAGTTTGGGAAGCTTTGGAAGGATCTGAGGACCCGACCTGGCTCTTGTAAACAGTAAGGAGTGCACCCAACGCAGCCTCCGCACTATGTTTTTGGGAGCTCCTAACGCTTGCCAAAAATTCCCTTACGGACACATTTACGTTCGAGCTGGGGAATGAATAAACCGATTCTTCTCAGAAACCTAAAGTATCTGGCAGAAATCGTCGTGCGATCTGTGCCGGATACTTTGATTTGTTGCTGCTTCTGCTTAGGAGTGGCAGCCGGCTTTTTCGTGTCCATCTTGTATTTGTTGAGTTGAGGCTTCGCAACCTGCACTGTACCCGGCGTTGCTGTATGAGGGATGGCCGAGTGGCACTGCTTGTGGTGAGTTGCGCGTGGTGTTAAAGCTTAGTGCATCAATGCTTCTTGTAATTTGATACGCTCAGTCAATAGGAGCAATACGACGTTTTTATGCATGTTCTGTACTAATTTTCGAATGCGGCAGAACCTGATCCCTTCAAAGAACTACTAGTAACGTCAGTACATGTGCATTGATCGTCAGCAAATCCAAGGATGTCGCTACAACAGAATCAAAAACACGATAGCATGAAGCATTGGCACCGGGATAGACGAACTTCCTCAACGCCTGAAATGCGGCATCTTGGAACGAAAGTCCTGGAGACCTCCTCCAAATATCTACAGTCGCGCTTAGTTAATGGCACTCCCGACTCAAGAATTACATTAGGAAACCACGGTCTCATGTCTATAGCATACACCAGTGGCTGAATTGGTAAGACCCCGTCATTTGACTGGTAAGCCGCTGCTTCAACATGCAAAACCTTTGATGGAAGTAAGCGAGACCAGTGACGTAGGCGTGCAACATCTGCAACATCAGTAGTTCGTCTATTCGTGCTTGTAGAACATTCGCCACACAAGGAGCAGTCGATAAGCCAATAAAGTCCTTCGGTGGCGACGGTTGCGATTGAGCCACAAAGAAAAAGGATATTCTACTATCCTGTGGTTTCGATGACTTTATCGAGCCAGACTAGTTATCAGCATTGAATTTCATAATGTCTTTAAAAAGAAAGTCCGCTGCCAAAAAGTCGATAGTCGACGCTACCTCCCATCCATCCGACAAAACCTCAACGTCTAGAGAAATGGGGGAGTGCACCGGCCGCAAGGGCTTGCAATCCTAAGGCGTCATGACTCGCGTCGAGGTGTGATACGCCCTGGGGTTCGAGATCGTTGACGGTGCAGTGTGGGTAAACACCAGCAGAGATGGGGCACGATACCCTAGTTCTTAAGGCGACAACGGTACATTACTTTCAGCGGTTTGAATCTCTGGTATACGAGTTTGTTCATTATCACTGACAATCACTGGTTCCTCCAACCGGACAACGAATCGTCTACTGAAGAAGAGAAAGAAGCATAAATAGAGTGTCAGCGCAGACGATGTTCACTAAACATCAATGGCTGTATAGTGGCCATGAGGGCTATGGGTGACGGTTGCACTGCAACAATGGCCGACGGGACCGCGTTGAGACGTGAAGTTGCTGAAGCTACCGATCCCGACTTGGACGCGATGCTGCGTAACATCTTGAGCCCCTTGAACACTTACAACAAGTGTTCCCATGGGTGATGTCACATCAACTTGACCGGGATCCATGATGTTAATGCCCGACGTCGACACCACAGATTGCGAAAGTGGCAACGGAAGAGATTAAAGTTTGAGTTTCCTCGGCTGTGCCGATTCCTTCGCATTTGTATCCGATCTGACCACAGTAGGAAGCGTAATAGGCGAATCGATGCAGGTGACTTGTCACTCTTCGAACGCTCGCAACCCTTTGCCCGAACCCTTGCAGTCTCCTGCTGTTGTAACAAGAAGGAGAAAATGGAGTCGTCAAGATGTGCGCAATGGTCGCAACGGTTTTGTAATGTGCAGGAATGTATCCCCCAGCGACTAAGCAGGCAGTGTTTCTTGAATGGGAGTTTCCATACGCTTAATGTGAGGTCACTAGTCCGGGACTGGCAGTGAATCTACAAGCAAACAAACAATGTAAATATATGGTTATCACTGACGACAGTACATAAAACATGTTATATTATTTTATAAAAGACGAAAAACGTTCAACAAATATCATTAAAACTGTTTTACAAATAAAGTATAAGGTGCACAACAGGACCTAATGTCGATACCCGTCACCGCAGCAAGTGCCACGACCCGGCACGCGGCAACCATTCGCAATCCCGGATCGTGACAGTCACGGGTCAGTCACTACAACAACCACCCGTCACAAACACGACCCGTGACACGACCGCCTAGTGGTATGATCGAAATCGAATGGTTGTAGAAGCAAAATACAAGTTGTTCAAAGAATTACCTTGCTGTAGTCACGCTTCTAAATAGTAGTGACTCGACACATGCTCGATCCGTCATGTACACGAGCCGCTGCAACAGTGAGTCGCTGCAACAGTGAGTCGCTACAAACAGGACTCGTGACAAAATGCCCTTGCTAACCTCGTACCATGACAGGTGATCGATGCTTGCATCATGTTGGAGTTGCGACGACCCGCCACTGTGTCGAGTTGTCGTACCCGCTGTAACGACCACATGCTCGATTTAACACCGTTTCGTATGAGGCTACACTACTCAATATCGTGATAAATCGTCACAACACTAGCTCTTGGCGTACTATCAATAGAAAGAGATAATGTTTGCGACTCCTAAATCGAGTTGCTGCAGCATCAAGCCAATGGAAGGCAAGCCTCCTAAGCTGTGACAACTTCGTGTCCAACGACGCTATAAGGGAAGAAGGCAGGTGGAAATTTGAAACTTTCCTGTTTGCAGAGCCGATTCTATGCAAACTGTTTGCTGACCATAAGTGAAACCGTCGAAATGGAAATTCTGAGGAAATTACAGAAACAGAAACCATTTTACTGTCTATTACCAATAATCTCCACTACGTTCTTGATGATAGGGAAGCATTTACCGAACGAAAGCCGGTCTGACAAACTCCAGAACTAAAGCGGGTAGGAATCAGCAAAGTCAGCATACTGGACAAAACGTACACCCAGCAAGATAAAACTTACCATATACGTAAATATAATATCCAAAATAAATAATATCCAAAAAGCATGCGTTTACCTTGGTTCTGATCCGTCATTTTTACCGAAAAGTAGGCTTAGAAAAATCTCCTGTTACTCGGATCGCGATAAGTTGGAAATGGTTCGATCACATGACAGAACCTGCACCGACGCTGATTGGTCGGTTGGTTGACAAGCATTGTAAACATTGACAGGGGCACAGGTTAGGGGTACCTATGTCTGACGGTTTATCCGCAAAATTTCTTTTTATGGATCGCGATAACACATTGGAAAACCCATGGTGAAGCCGATATTTTGAAATTAAAACGAGTGTGTTTTAATTGAGAATTACAATCTAAATGTGCTTGAAATCATAAAATTTACGAAAAGAGGTAAGTACTGTTCATGGATAGGAGAGCTCGTTAACAGGACAGCTTAATGACAGGATTGCCAGTTGATAGGACTGCTTGCGCATTGAAAGGAGAGCTCATTGACAACTCTGGATGATATTGCTCGCTGACAGGACTTCTGCATATTTTGGCAACAAGGGTGCAACAGTTACTTTTTCTCTTTTTTTCATGCATTACGATATTGAAGACACCTGACCAGTTATTTTAGTTAGGTTTCATTTATACCCTCTTGTTATGGTGATCAAAGGGTTCCTTTTGAAAGTGTGAAGCCTGTCTTTTTCTGTGGTTCCCATGCGTTTCCCGCTCTCAATATTGCAACTGATCAGTCAAGCGTGTTCTCTTGTTTAATATAAATTCCTGGACCACGTGTATCTCGGTGCCAGTGTTCTTTGAAGTGTGTTAAAGGAGGAGCTGTTTTGGGATTTTAAGGCCCGCATAGTCGGTAAATATAGAATTTTGTTTTATATTACCTCGTGTTACTGGTGAAATTATCCCGTGTAATAATTGCAGTTATGTCGTGTAATTATTGAAGTGATTTCATGTACGAGTTTCGGGCCGTAAGTTTACCTTTGTGAGTTTGGTCAGTGAATCGTTGTATTTTTTTTTGTTATTGCATTGTACTTATAAATTGTTGTTTGTTTTACAGACAACCGCGTTTTCAATAAACGGGTGTTTTCCACTTTCGGCCTTTTATTCCGTCACATAGTTGTCGACTGGCCATGCCGTGCGTGACGGAATAAATCCGATGTGCGGCTTACCTCCTTCATGGGGCCGGCCAGATGTCGCCAAGCAGTTTCGCCGTGCCTACCACGATGCGCGCTCGCTACGATTACGACGCCGGACAGTTTCGCCGCGCTTGTCACGATGCGCGCTCGCTTCGATCATGACCCCGGGCAGTTTCAACGCGCCTGCCACGATGCGCGCTCACTACGGTCACGACCCCAGACAGTTTCGCCGCGTCTGCCACGATGCGCGCTCACTACGGTCACGACCCTGGACAGTTTCGCCGCGCCTGCCATAACGCGCACTCACTACGATCACGACCCCCGACAGCTTCACCGCGCTGTCATCGCCTCGGACAGTTTAGGAGACGCTGATTCTACTTGTAAAGCACACATCATGGCTTTCCATGGAATTCTTGTGAATCGGACATGGTTATCGTTCCAAAGGCACTTATATCTTAATATTTTAAACACTTTATCTTCTGGGCTAAGAATTTTTGTTAAAATTTAGTTCTTTTGACTAAAAAAGTATTTGTTTCTAAATACTCCGTTGTGTGTCCATGGATTACCGTCACTTACACATACCCCCTAAAAGTTTTGCTGCTATGACGTCGTAAGAGAGATTCTATCGGTGGTTCATTTCTTAGTTTATGGTGCACCGTGGTGTCAGTGACCTTGTGGGTCACATGTTCGTACTTTATGTCGTATTGAAACTAGAGTGTATGGTGCACCGTGGTGTGAGTGACCTTGTGGGTCACATGTTCGTGCATTCACAGCGCATTAAAACTAGAGTGTATGGTGCACCGCGGTGTCAGTGACCTTGTGGGTCACATGTTCGTACTTTAAGTCGTACTGAAACTAGAGTGTATGGTGCACCGTGGTGTCAGTGACCTTGTGGGCCACATGTTCGTGCATTCACAGCGCATTAAAACTAGAGTGTATGGTGCACCATGGTGTCAGTGACCTTGTGGGTCACATGTTCGTACTTTAAGTCGTATTAAAACTAGAGTGTATGGTGCACCGTGGTGTGAGTGACCTTGTGGGTCACATGATCGTGCATTCACATCGTGGTATCGTGTGGCTCTAGTTGTTGTTTAATTAAAGGTCCCTCCCTTTAACGTCCCCAGTGTCGAGTGTTAGCGCTGCGATCTCGATGAATTGGTTAAAACTGCTTGGTCATAGTTTGGTCGGCCCCCTACGTTGCGATTTAACTTTCAAAAAACCGTACTCAGTTCAGAAACGTAAGCTTATTGCGACTTTATGTAAGTTATTAAGTAGGTACACTAGTTTGTCTTTACAAGTCGCTCATTATAGTCTATCATTAACGATGTCGGTCTCGGGTCAAGATGGTGAGTGCCCCCTTGTGGAAGGGACTATGATCGGCTTCCCTGACGCAAGTGGTTTTACTGAGGATGTAAAGCCAAAACGAGTCCGTCAGCTTACTGAAAAGGGTAAATCTTACAAAGTTGAGCAGTTCAAGGGTTTTGCTCAGAAGTTTCTAAAACGCTCCAGAGCGTTCGAATCGGCTGTATCGTCCGAGGAAGATGTGGATCGGCTGAAATCTTTTAAAGCACAGTTTTGTGCCGAATTAGACGAATTTTCCGACGAGTATAACAAACTCATGGAATTAATCGATTTTGACATCAAGGATTCCGACAAGGAGTTTCTTTCGTCTATCGAACAACAAGGCAATACCTTGTACAATCTCGTGAATTCGAAAATTTCGAATCCTAGCCAATCCTTCAGAGTAGGCAGTCAAGCCGGTTCATCTCGTCGTGTCGTTGCACATCCAAACAGTTTATCACGTGGTTCAGCGCGCGGATCCGTCCGCAGTGCTGACTTACGGGCTGATTCGGATCGTGGATCAGAGCCCGTCAAAGGTTCTCATGTTGGGGCTGAAGTAGTCCAAAGTGTGGTCAGTGGCGCAGACCGACTTCAGTCGTTAGGAGGATCCATTGCCGGTATGCAACAAGTCTCTAGTGAGGAGAAATGTACCCAGTTTCTCGTTCAGCAAAGTGATGGGATCCATGTCAAGAATGCTCAACAGGATATTATTGGTGCTCTGTGTTCCCAGTTATCTCTGTCACGTTTACCTCCTCCAGAACCTTCTATGTTTAGCGGTGACGTACTTTCGTATAGAGGTGTGAAGAGGTCGTTCGAGGTTTTAGTGTCTAGCAGAGGTATTCCTGAGGAAGAGCGACTCCACTATTTGAAGCGTTACTTAGACGGCGACGCCAAGTCGTGCGTGGAGTGTTTCTTGTCTTTGGGTACTCCTGAAGCCTTTGTTGCTGCATGCAAACACTTGGATCAGCGTTTTGGAAACGCATTTGTGGTCAGTGAGACTTATCGTGATAAGCTTCAGGACTGGCCTAAGATCCAAAACCGTGATGGCCAAGGCCTTCGTAAGTTTGTAGATTACTTACGTCAGCTAGAGGTAGCCAAACAGTCTATGCCCAGCCTACGGTTTTTAGATGACCCTCGTGAGAATCGCAAGATGTTGTTGAAGCTTCCGGAATGGTTGATCCAACGATGGAAGCGCGTGGTCAGTAGATGGACTATCGACAAGGGGGATTTTCCATCTTTCTCCTCCTTTGTGCAGTTCTTGTACAACGAGTCAGAAATCGCCAACGAGCCGTTCACAACTATAAATAGCGGCCACTAATCGGAGGACTGTAAGTCGAAGTTACCTAATGGCAGTTCGCTTAAAGTAGACAAAAGGTCTACAACGCATACTGTGGAATCTAAGAAGGCCCCAGGGTGCTTATTTTGCAAGAAACCACATTGGTTGGTGAAATGCAAATCCTTTGTCTCTCAGCCCGAGGCTGAAAAGAAGGACTTTGTGTTCAAACACAAGTTATGTTCGGGCTGCTTGTCACCTGGCCACGTTTCGAAGAAATGCAAGCGCAAAGCGAAATGCGAAGTATGTAACAAAGGGCACCCAACAGCACTTCATGACAGGTGGCAGGCCTATTTCAATGGTAAGACAAGAAGCAACAGTACTGCTCTGCAACTTGAGGCTCCGCCCTTTCTTCCGCAAGGTGAAACCCAAGCCGTGGTCATCACCCATAGCGGTGCTACATCAACAGTGGCAGCTAGTTTGAGCTCAATGATAGTGCCTGTCTATGTCAGCCATCACAGTTCGCCGAACGACGAAAAACTCACTTATGCTCTCCTGGACACGCAAGCGGATACTTTGTTTATATTGGACCGTACGTGTGCCAAACTGAATGTGTCAGGACCAGAGGTGAAACTTTCTCTCGACAGCGACTTACGTGTTCCTCTTCCACCGCTTTACACAAGGAAAGTGATGCCTGCAGATCGCTCACACATACCCACTTCTGCTATAGCCAGAAAGTGGCCACACTTACGGCGAATAGAAAATTTGCTAATGCCTGTGGCAGACGTGGAGATAGGCTTGTTGATAGGCTACAACTGCACCAGGGTTCTGGCTCCTATGGAGGTTATAGTTTCCGAGACGGGCGGCCCTTTTGCCCAAAGCACTGATCTGGGCTGGGGTATCGTTGGAGTTATTGGCCACAGGGGCGCGGAGAACGATCCGATCGGGTTTAGCCACCGAGTTTTAGGAGTTAAAATGGAATCAAAGTTGGTTAAACTAGTACTCAAGACTAGCGCTAAAAAAACCATATGCCCTCGTAATGTCGTTGCAGTATTAGAGGCGGATTTTAAGGACTCGTCTTCTGCAGAACAAGGAATGTCTCGTGATGATCTTGCTTTCCTTGAGACAATGCGCAGTAACATTCATCAAAACCCGGATGGCCATTACTTCATGCCTTTACCATTCCGCGACGGCTCGCCAGATTTGAGTAACAACCGTTCTCTTGCTGACAAAAGGTTGCATCGTTTGAAGTCTAAATACAGATTACAAATCCCAGTACACTGCCTTCATGGAAGACATGTTGACGAAGGGATACGCGGAGCCTGTAGAGCCTCCTAATAACGATCCCACAGAGGTATGGTACATCCCACACCACGGGGTGTACAACGAACAAAAGAAAAAGCTCAGAGTGGTGTTCGACTGCAGTGCCCGCTATATGGGTAAGTCCTTAAACGACACCTTATTATCTGGTCCAGATCTAACAAACTCCTTGTTAGGCGTCCTGTTGAGATTCAGGAAAGAGCCGGTTGCATTTAGTTGTGACATAACTAAAATGTTTTATCAATTTAGGATTCCAAAGGCTCAACGTGACTTTGTTCGATTTCTCTGGTGGCCAGGCGGTGACACAAGTCGGGATCCACAGGTGTATCGCATGTGTGTACACATATTTGGGGCATCCAGTAGCCCCTCGTGTAGTAACTTCGGACTAAAACAGATCGCTACGGATTACTCTGAGGAGTTTGGAGAGGATGTGCGCGACTTCGTGCACAACCACTTCTACGTGGATGATGGGCTAATCTCCGTCAGTGACGACGACACTGCAATAAGTCTTGTCCAGCGCACTACACAGTTATGCTCTAAGGGCAGACTCGAGCTTCATAAGTTTGTGTCCAATTCGCCCGCAGTACTTGAGTCAGTCCCACAGGAGGTCAAGACGGTCGACAAACTAGATCTACGTTTTGAAGATATTCCAATCGAGCGAACGCTAGGCACTGAATGGTGCGTTCAGTCCGATGTCTTCAAATTCAAAACATTTGTCAAACAGCGCATGCGGACTCGACGTGGTATTCTAGCAACGGTGGCTTCGATATACGACCCAATACGACGAGGTTTTATTGCGCCGTATACCCTTGTTGGTAAGCTCATTTTGCAACACGTTTGCATTGAAGGGTCTGACTGGGATGACGAGGTTTCGGAGCACACCGCCTCTCAATTTCAGCGATGGCTGGCCGATCTCGGCAAGCTAGAAGATGTTTCAATTTCACGATGTGTCAAATCAGAGGGATTTGTAACGAAATATGTTGAGCTGCATCATTTCTGCGATGCGTCGTCCACTGACTACGGATTCTGTAGTTATTTACGATTAGTGGACGAGGACGAAAACCCAAATGTGACTTTAGTTATGGCAAAATCACGCGTCGCTCCAATCCGGCCCATAACTATCCCCCGCTTGGAGCTGGCTGCAGCAGTTTTGGCAGCCAAGGCAGCAAAGTTCTTAGAGTCTGAGCTGCGGTACTCGGACGTAAAGCATTTTTTCTATACGGATAGTAAAGTCGTATTGGGTTATATTCAGAACAAAGCTTCGCGTTTTCACGTCTATGTTGCCAATCGCGTCGGACTTATTCACACTTACACTAGTGTAGACCAATGGCACCATGTGCCCGGTACCTTGAACATAGAGGACTTGGCCTCCAGAGGCTGCTTCGTTGAAGAACTTCGGAAGTCAAGATGGTTTCCTGAACCAGAGATTTTATGGCGAAGCTTGTTACCTGAGCCTAAGACTGAGATTGTTTTGGCGAAAGATGATCCTGAAGTCAAAAGGGCCATAGTGTTTTCTAACTCGCGACGTGTTCGACGTTTCAAGATTTGACCACTTCTCATCCTGGACACGCTTGAAAAAGGCGGTTGCGTTGATACTTTAGTGGCGAAGTTCATTGTTGCGGTCAATTAAAGGAGTTACAGTACGAGTCGGCACCCGAAACCGTCCTGCGCTCTCACTGTACGAGTCTGTAAACGCAGAAAATCTTAGAGAGGCAGAGACTGAGATCCTCAAGCTAGTACAGGGTCATTCGTTTGCAGATGAGATGAGATCCCTGTTCAAGAAGGAACCAGTTAAAAGCAATAGCTCGCTTCGCAAACTAGACTGTTTTGTGCACAATGGCATAATCCGCGTTCGTGGTCGATTGCGACTGTCTTCATTGCGAGAATCCAATGTACATCCTGTTGTCCTTCCCAGGTCAGCTCACGTTTCAGAGCTGATTATCAGCCACTACCATAGAAAGGTTCTTCACCAAGGAAGAGGTATCACCCTCAATGAAGTTAGATCCAATGGATTTTGGATTCTAGGAGGCTACTCAGCAGTATCAAAGTTCATCTATCATTGCGTTATCTGCAGAAGGTTAAGAGCGTCCCCTCAAACTCAAAAAATGGCAAATTTGCCTTCTGATCGCACACAGTTTAGTCCTCCCTTCACCTTTTGCGGAGTGGATTACTGTGGTCCTTTCATTGTCAAAGAAAGACGAAAGGAAGTCAAGCGTTGGTGTTGTGTCTTTACCTGTCTCTCCTGCAGAGCTGTGCATCTAGAATTGGTTCATTCACTTACGACAAGCTCCTTCATCAACACTCTAAGACGATTCATAGCAGTAAGAGGCCCGATTTCATTGCTGAGATCAGACCGGGCGTCTACCTTCGTCGGTGCCCGGCGTGAGCTGAAGGAAGCCTTGAACGAAATAGACGACAAAGATGTTCGTGAGTTTCGCATGAACCCCCCTCTAGCCAGCCACATGGGTGGCGTTTGGGAGCGGATGATCCGCAGTGTTAGGAATATTCTAGATACCCTCCTCTATCAGCATGGGTCCCAGCTAGACGACGAGTCGTTGCGGACGTTCATTTGTGAAGTATCCGCAGTTATCAATGGTCGTCCGTTGACGCTCGAAAATATTTCTGACCCAGATCATTTAGAACCGTTGACGCCTAACCACATCCTCACTATGAAGTCGAAAGTTGTTGTCGCTCCACCAGGTAATTTTATACGTGACGACGTATACTCTGTAAAACGGTGGAGGCGTGTCCAATACATGGTCGACCAGTTCTGGCCAGGTGGCCAGGTGGCGCAAAGAATACATGCACCTTTTGCAAGTGCGTCCCAAATGGCACAAGGCGCGTCGCGATTTGAAAGTTGGCGACATCGTCGTAATTAAGGATGATCAAAATCCATAGAAGTATGTGAAAGCTGTGCAAGGTGGCACGTGTGCATAAATCTCCCGACGGACATGTACGAAGCGTGAAACTAATGCTAGCTGATGGGCATTTAGACAAAACTGGTAAACGTTTGCGCCCGGTGGTTTTTCTTGATAGGCCTATCCACAAACTTGTTTTGTTGGTAGAAGCAACAGATTAGCGTTAGGGGTTAATTTCCGGCCGTGGGAGCCGCTGTTGTGTTTTATGTCTAGTATCGTTCTTATTATATAATGCGTTATGTGTAGACCTTTTAATTCGCGTTACAAAATTATGTCATAATTTTGGGGAGCCATGTTATGGTGATCAAAGGGTTCCTTTTGAAAGTGTGAAGCCTGTCTTTTTTCTGTGGTTCCCATGCGTTTCCCGCTCTCAATATTGCAACTGATCAGTCAAGCGTGTTCTCTTGTTTAATATAAATTCCTGGACCACGTGTATCTCGGTGCCAGTGTTCTTTGAAGTGTGTTAAAGGAGGAGCTGTTTTGGGATTTTAAGGCCCGCATAGTCGGTAAATATAGAATTTTGTTTTATATTACCTCGTGTTACTGGTGAAATTATCCCGTGTAATAATTGCAGTTATGTCGTGTAATTATTGAAGTGATTTCATGTACGAGTTTCGGGCCGTAAGTTTACCTTTGTGAGTTTGGTCAGTGAATCGTTGTATTTTTTTTTGTTATTGCATTGTACTTATAAATGTTGTTTGTTTTACAGACAACCGCGTTTTCAATAAAAGGGTGTTTTCCACTTTCGGCCTTTTATTCCGTCACACCTCTTGTTATGTGACTCATTAAAATCCGTTAAGCTGAATTTAGTTGAGAAGGATTACAAATACATATTATGGTAAATAATACGTTTTTGATGCAATTACTTTGGTCCTGAAAACAACACCGCTTCAGCAAAAAACTGTATTAAATGTTTTTTTTTATCTTAGCAATTTAGCCCAATGTTTTGCATTCGGTTCGATAGCAGGATGTATTATGAAGTCATCGGTCTAAAAAGCTCTTCTGGTCTCTAACTTGCATGAGTTTTTATATGTGATTTAATCCCTATTCCTTTATTCTATCATGCAATTCGTTCTTCTAATCTGTCCCTTATAACTGAATCATTACTGAGCTTTATATCATTCTCGTTTGTCCTTGTATAATCTCCTATCTGTGGTACGCAATAATTTTATACACATATTTTAATATATAAATAAGACGACATTTCTTGATAGATAAACATTTCATACAAGAAGTCCACCTTGTGATAAAATTTCTATTATGCGAAGGGTCTCTTTATGCTGTATTGTTTGAATCACGCACAGACAAAGTTTCCATATCACCTTGACATCCTTATTTTTCATTTCCTTGTGCAGTGAAAATAGCTTTTGTTTCCTTTTCGTGTGTCCCATTTATCGTGTGTCCCATTTATTGTACTGGTGTTGCAATCAACCACTACACCATGATTTAATCAATGAAAAAGGATTTGTAATCATCACATTTATTTAGTAGTATAGTATATAGTATAGTAATAGTATAATTTTATGCATATTTTCAAATACATATTTTCGAAACAAGACATTGCTATTCAGCAGAGCAACCCATATTTCATTCTCTTACAGACATACTCTTTTATACAAACTAGAGACTAGTTTCATTGTATTTCATTGCAATTATTGACATTCTGTCTAATTTATGAAAAAGACCTAAATACATTATTGAAGGAGACTTTGAGCTTGGTTTATATTTCCATTGTATGATCACACTATCGTATGATCACACTAATAAAAAGAATACAAGTTTGATATATACGTCATTATGAGTATTCGTTTTACTTCTTGTGGACATATTGCATATATAGCAAGATGTTTCTTTTATGATATCACCGTTGTTACTTAATGATTCATTAATCGTATGTCTAAGGTATTTAAGTGATTTTTACAATAATTGCAATTTCCCATAAGGTGTATAGGTTGAAATGTAAGACGTTTGAAGCTTTTAACACAAAATACCACACAGATTTCTTTTGTTAATTAAATTTAATATCAAGCTTAATTCCCATGTGACTACATTGGTCTACCAGTGTCTGGGGCCAATATCACCAGATCATCTACAAAAGAACGGTTTATCACTTTCTCTCTCACAGTTCAGAAAATGCACAATACTTTTTATTTAAATATATATATTCAATAGAGTTGCAGACAATACCCTGTCTTACCCCATTTTCTACAAGGATTTTAAAGGCAAGGATTCTCCCAAAGTGAACTCAAATTTCATGAAAGCAATACCAGTGGTGATTGATTTGTATAAAAATTTACAGTACTTTTTTTTGCCGTGGAATAAAAAAATTGTTGTGGTTTACTCTATCGAAAGTGTTTTTATTTACCGTAATAAGCAACAGCTTCTGAAACCTGACGTATTTACATGTGCTTTGGTTAAGTTCCTGTTATAAAAAAACTGATGTCACGCAGTTATTATAATTATGCCATAAATGTAGCATTAAAATAAACATTAACAAAAACTTAAAAAGAAACCAAATAATAATAAACTACTAGCACCAGTAACAGTGTAGTATTGCGGTTTATTAGTTTAGCAAGAAGCATTGAATAGCTGAATGTTAGGGGAGAATTCTGCGTTTATATTTTTAAACACTACAGCAAGAGAGCTTTCTCAATCAGGTGTTGTGAAAGACTTAGTTGGTCCACATGGCATCTCTAGTTGATGTCATCAACTGAAACTTCAAAAGTAAGATTTCCAATCATCTGCGTAAGGATAACAAGCACTTCTACACTTAAATATTCGGATTTTATATTCTTTAGGATTCGCTTTTGAAAAGGCCATATCTTTGAGAGCAGGTTACGCCAGACTGGGAAGTGTTTTGGTTTTGAATTTAGAGAAATAACAAAGTGATGAGGTTCTTGGTGGTCAGCGTTTCTATAGAACGATGCATGAGCTAAAAAGTAACTTCTCAGCAGTGTTTGTGTTTCATTGACTAAGAATAGATTACCTGATGAGTTCATCAACTGTTGCGTGCCCCTTCAGAAATTTATGAAGTGCGCCAGTGATAAATTTTGCATCAGGTTATACAGTTATTATCATAAATAACATAAGTGCTATACAGTTCTCGCAATAACTTTCCTGTTTCGGAAGAGGTGATTTTACCTATGATACGTATTTTAGCACATTTTGTGTTTGCGCAAAAAGTACTGATAAAAATGTGTAGCTAAAACAGGCTGCAAAATCGACTTGTACTTAATTCCATGCCTTTTTTGGCTCTATGAATTTCATTCAAAATGCAATTTTTAAATTGTAGTTAAATTTCTATGTAAGATCGTTTATAGCGATATAAATAATTGAGATTCGCTCAAATGCTACTATGATAACACTGGGTTGGCTTATTTGGCAACGACTTATAGTGGCTACTTGTGAATTAAAATAGCTTCGTATAACAGAATATCTCATCTCGTAGCCTGTACGATTTACTTGACATGGAGATGAAAGTTGCTCAGGAGTAAAGTATAAAATAACGCTTTTCCTCCGATGAACTACTGAAGTTTGCAAGAAGAAACAGCTTACCCAAACCACGAGCATTTGCATGAAGCAAATCAATGCAGTAAGAAGTGCCTATTATGGACACTTAACTGTCTGAGCGATTTTGTAACTTAAGCAGATTTTTCCCGAATATGTTCTGGTTATGTATATCGCATGCTTATTATCTGAAACTTGAATAACTGTATTTCCTGCCAATGCAGGCATAGTAAAAAGAAATTTGTGATTCACTACAACTAAAACCATCTGCACATTTTCGAAAACACTTTCTATTAACTTGTCTTGAGTATTTTCTTCTTTTCTAAAATCTTTTCCTCTTTATATCCTTAGCCATCCTTCGCAATATTTACGTTTTATAATTTTTTGGACGGCATTTAGAGAAACACATTTCCTATATATATATAGAGCGTAATCTGTCATAAAAATTAATGAAAACTAGAACCGCACTTCGCAAGCGAAATCTTCGACACGTGACAAACATTAAAAGCTAAACAGTAAAACTCATTTGGGCATGCGCTCTTCAATGACTCTAAAGCACCCCCCTCTCGCGAAAAGCACCTGGCCACCCCCACGCCCCGCTTTCAGATAATATTAATATTTTGGACTTACTAGTATGTCAATTGTTTTATTTTGCACAAGTTTTTTCTAATGAAATTGCCATGTCATTGATATATCAGCAAACATCACAGCTTGAATTCCGTTTATAAACCGTGTATATCTGCTTGGCTATGTTGGCTGAACGGCGGACGCATAACAATCGTAGGCTGTGTTGTTTGTTCAACTGTTACTTTGCCTCTAAATGCGCTGTATTTAACACTTGTTATTCATTCTAAAATCAGCTGTGTTCGCATGGCGTTTTAAGCATGAAAGCAGGACGCACACCCTGAGATCGAGTGCTACATAAGTATAAAGTTTTGCAACTGTAGTGTCAGAGAAGAGGCTAAGACAAGATAATGGATTTTTCTGTCAAGAAAAAAGCACTAACATCTGCCGACACAAATTCGTGACCAAGGCAAAGACTTGTCAAGTGTTAAAAATCCAAACGCTGCAACCAGCTTAAACTTGCACACGCCTGCTGTGATGACTTTCATTGAGAATTAGGCGATCAGTACACCGAAGCTAATATCATGCCACTTTAAACTACTGCTCTCAGCTTCTTGTCGCCTGTTTCGCAAATTTGTTTTTTTTTTAAATTAAAAAATTAGCGAATTTAAAAAATACTGGAGAATCAACTAGACATACTGAAGTTTATCATATCCAAATTTCATCTTTCTAGCCCTAACGGCCTCTGACCAGTTTCACAGGCAAACTAAAAAAAACGAAAACAAAACATGCCGTAACTGCGGCTGAAATTTTCGTACAATTTAATACACTAGAAGATTTCGACAAATCCCCAAGTGTAAAAAGGGATTTATGAAACAATCGGTACATAAATTACACTCACCGTTCTCCTTGTTTTCCAGCAATTCTAATTAACCCCTTTTCTATCAGAATACGTATTTAACAAAATGTACTGAAAAACAAGGAAGATATGTACACTCTTTAACTTTAGTCGCTAACAGTAAGGTGAACTTCATGAACCGGCCTTAGAACTATTCAAATCACTACTGGTCTTCTCAACAGTCCGACATAAACTTCGCACAATACAGATAATTTACCTATAGCACAGATTTCACTATATATGATAAACTTCTTAATGCTTAGTTTGTTACTTAGAGGTTCGTCATCTATCTAAGAAGAATAACTTTCATCGCAAACTATTGTGGAGAAAATGGTATGCTGCTCATTTTTTATTTACCTTTGGAAATTGCGTTACAATGCAGTTTCATGTGAAGGGTTGGACCTTAGTGAGCAAAGTAAATGAAAAGGGATCATAGGCCTTGTTTTCTTGGAAATTTACTTGCAAGTGCTTAATTATGGCTACTTGTTATCCTTGTGATGGATTCGATGTAACGGATGCAAAACTCTCTACAAATTTGGCAATAAGCTAAAGCACAGACTCTTGCCATTGGATTACATACCTTTTTTGATCAGTTGCAATAATTGGATGTTCTTTCAATCACTTTTTCAAGAGACCGTAGATGGTCGTTGTCGTCCAAACCGGTGAAAAGCACTGTTAAGCAGAACCCCAATGATACACTGAACGTTTTCAATTTCCTTCAGCGATTATTCCATGGAGCATTGCTGGATTGGCATAGCTGGTGCGATATCCAACGCCACGGGTTGATTGCAAAAAATCCTTTTGTGTGTTCATCGTTAACCGCTATTTCTATTCGACAATAATTTTTAAATTTGCGTCGAGATCTATGTTTATGACCTTGTCTGCAATAACAGGGAAATTAGCATGGTCTCAGTCGTGGTGCATAATAATTGATCTTAAGATGTGTGCACATCGATATCTGAAAATGTCAATATATCGTTCGTAACCATCTTGAGAAATTAGAATGGCGAAATAGCTCCTCTTCGTTTGTTGCAGAATCCCTTTCTTTGTCATATACCCAAGTCTCTGTTGTTCCTGTTTTTAATCGCGAGCGGTTGGCCTTCACCTCGGACAGCATGGCAAAAGGCGTTTTCTATCATCTTACTCTGCTAAGGCAATGGAATCACCTTCTGGTTGAGTGGATTCTCCAGCACAGGCCATGCACATCAAAAGCAAATTCTAGTAATTTTAATCCCTATATGCTTTTGTCAGCTTGTCAGCACACTGACAATGTTCACTTAATTTATGAAACACTACGCTCTCATCCGTTATAGTCCCTCTTCGTCAGTCTCTTCAAAAAGTTCTAAACGATCAAGTTAAGTAGCCACTTTGTACACGTCAGGAGATAAATT
Source organism: Protula sp. h YS-2021 (assembly GCA_949752745.1). NCBI lineage: Eukaryota > Metazoa > Annelida > Polychaeta > Sabellida > Serpulidae > Protula > Protula sp. h YS-2021. The sequence continues at coordinate 49,679 of CATKHT010000209.1, forward strand.
GTCAGAGAAGTGGCACTGTCACCAAAATTCCGTGGTTGCCCTGAAAATCGCTTTTCAAATGTGTTTTTTTTTTCAACTGTTTATACGGTATTTTTTAATTATTGAATAATACAACGTCCGTTTCTTGTGACAAAAAAGTTTTAGTTTCACAGAGCAAAGCGTTTTTTAATACATGAAAGATTCTTGTGTCAAAATATTTAACTAGAATTTTTATCCCAATAGGTTATTACATACAAGTTACAACATTTGTTTGACATATGATAAAAATTTTTAAATATGAGTATGATAATCGATCATACTCTTTGACTGAAGATCTTTAGTCTCTGAGGAGCAGACATAATGCAGTCACCTACATCTATTAATCATACAAAACAATTTGATACGGAGCTCTTCTGGTGGATTTACAAAAGGGTGTAGCTTTATTGTTGGCGCATGCGTTATTGAATAAAATGCCCAACTTTTTTGCTTTATGGCTGTTTTTCAACTGGGCAAAGCCAGCTCCAGCAAACATCTCTCTTGCACTACATTTGTTCATTACCTGCAGAAATGCTTCGAGAGCTCACGTGTTTGGTGCCCAGCTACACGAACCCTATTCCAGTGTGTGTCGAAGCATCTTAAGTGAACTCTTCGCTTCTTTCTGGTTGAACAGTGACCACGATTTCTTTGGAGAAGTGAAAGAAGTATTCATTGTATGCTTAATTTAAAAGCGGAGAAATGGGTTGAGAAATTTTTTTGTGAATGCGGTAACTGAAATTGAATCTTTGTAGGAAAGTTAATTTATATGGAGCTTAGACACCTGGTAGAGCATTGTTATATCTAGGCCTCTGCAGTTAACATAGAAATGTCTAAACATTTTTATTTTGGTTTTCATTACAGATGATTAAGTAATTGAGTGCGGCAGTGTAATTTAGCCATTACTGTGTCGTGTGTTTTACCTTAACGTACTTATTTCCTTGCTGCTTGGCTATTGTTTATTGGTTATACCACCCGTTAATTTCTACAATTTGTTCCTTCAAACATGTTATGAGTTATAGCTGGGAGCTGTACTTTACATGAGCGGTTACGTAAAAAAATATGCTACTTTTCTACTAAAAATCTGTCCGTTTCGAAAGAGAGTAACTCAAAAATTGTCATGGTATGGGAGATACTGAAATGAACAGTAGCAATAAAAAGTGTATGGCACAACACAGGCATAGGAAATGCCCCAATTGCTCCACAGTTTTGTGATGAGAAAGTAAATTATATTTGACAGTCAATAGGATGACGTAAACTGCGTCTCTGCGTTATGCTAATGAATAATATGATTCAGTGTAGTAGGGGTCATTATATGCCTACAAAATTGATTTTCAAACAAAATTTGATTGTGTGGATACTGCATATTTACCTTCTTGAAGACGACGTGGACACGGTTCATTAATATTCATTTGGTAGTTTCTTACGGAGTCGCATGGTCTCTTAAAATTTGAGTTATTCAAGAGTTTTACAATGCATTTGGTTCATATCCTATGAATTGCATTGCAGAGTATATATGCATGCATCTTTTTGTTTAAAGTTATTGTGTCTTCTTAAATGTATACACAGCGGACGTAGCCATTGCGACATTTTGTTTTTATATTTCTGATATTATTTTTCTGGTTACGCTTTATTTTTCTGCAACTGCCAAACTTGTTTATTTTTCTTTTGCATTGTCAGTTCATTTTTGCCGAAAATGCATATCATTCAAATTGTTCTTGCAAGCCCTTTATACTTTTTGTATTTTCTTGTACTATCCGCTTGTTCTTATTTCCGTTTCGTTTTGAACTGCTTCCAAAGATTTGTCCCTTTTGATATTTCCTGCTGTTTTTTTGTATTGTGGTATACTTTTACTCTTAATGGATTCTTTGTAGCTTCTATTCATTTTGTGACTGACAAACTGATATATTTTTGCGTTATAAAAGAGAGTCAAATATATCTTTATTTTCCAAAATTAGTAAAAACTAAGTATTGGTGTGATATCCTATTGTTAATATAAGCTTCTTTGGTGCTTCGAATCTATTTCCTCTTATTACCCATGTGGTCATGTATAAAACACTGCCGCTTTGTCACATTTAAGATTTGATAAAGTAGTAAAACTAAGAAGCATAACAGTCTTACTATTTACTGGCAGCCCAAAGAATCCCAGGTGAGATTCAAGTGTGCGCCGTCTGCCTAGTTAGGGTAACTCGCATGTTACCTGTATACCCAGATCGAAAATCTGTACATAGTGTATACAACAATAGTAACCAAGTTTGTTCTCAGCGGATCTTAGTCAGCTACATTGCATAAAATCAACCTTCGGGTTGAAAATATAAGAAGAATGATTTAAAACTATTTATTAGTCTTTACAATTTGGTTAATAACATATAAATTAGTTTATATTAGATATTTCAACACAGGTCTTCGCACTCTCAGAACCATAAGCAAAAACAGTGAAATATATTTCTCGTGCATGTCGCTTTGCGCATTTGACATTTAGAAAAAATAATGTTTGGAAGTTTGTTTAGCTTTTTCAGTGATTCCATGATAACAACTTTTTATACCGAGTATGAATAGTTATTTTAATTGATGGTATGATAAATAACAGCGGAAAAATATACATCAAAGATGACAAGTTGTGTTAAAAAATTGATATTCCAAACAAAGGAGTCTTTAAGTTTTATTAGTGGGCTTGTATGTGGTATTATTTGAATTGTTAAAACAACTCATAGATATGTATATAAGCATAAGGGCATAAATATAACAACTTGGCAATCTGGAGGTAAGGGTCGCGCTGCAATAAGGTTGTAAGTAATTAATAAATGGGGGTTCGCCTGCTGTCATCATGACGTCATCACTGAAGCCCCGCTCCCAGGGCACAGTGGTCAGACCCCCCGTGGGAAAATTCTGTGTTTTACATATTTCCACGTTTCCGACGTTTCTGAATATTTTTGTATTTTTTTCACCTCCCGACCTACCCCCCTCCCCCGTCCTCTGTTCAGCATGACTTTGTCTTTAATGCAGGATAAATTGAAGCTGTGAAGAATGTTGAAACTGCGTTTGCACATTAAAAAGCAAGACATGTATGGAATAGTTTTATTAATACTCTTAAATACACTTAAATCAGAAAAATATTACAACATTTGTTGATTTACAAAATCTTTATTATAACGTTTGGTCAAATAAGTCTATTTTTCTTCATCTGTATCACTCTTTTGCGCCCCACTGTCCATATCACTTTTTTCGTCACTGCTGTCATCTCTCTCCGTATCTAGTAGCTCTTCAAAGAATGCATTGATTTTCCTTATAGCCGCCTTTTGTGTCCTTGAATACTCATAATGTTTTTCATCAGCAAAGTAATTGAAGTCCTCTAAAATCTTTTGATAATGTTTGCTTTGTTCTCAACTTCGGGTATATTTGAATAGCCTCATAAACATTACCGGGAGTTTCACGAAAAGAAGCTCCCCCATATAAAAGCACCGGAGCTCTTATTAGAAAAGTGTTTACCAATAGAAGCCCCCCGGGCTTCTATTTGGAGTTGAAATAAAGACCTGAAAAAACCGTTTCCTAATAAAACCCCCTCCTTCCCTGCATATCTTTTTAGAACTTATGTTCACTCGCAACGCAGGCACGGTGCACTTAATCTTTTGATGTTAAGCAAACCCTAGACACGTTCTGTGTGGTTACTTAATCCTGTGCTTCGCACAACGCCACCCCTCACTTTACCAGACTTTTTTAGTTACTGTTATTTTTTGTGCGGATATCCACAGCATGCAGCGCTTTAATTAGAGATTAATGGTAAATTTTCTTCTTTTTTTTCAATAAAAACTTGTCGACTACCCCCGCCATCTAAAAAATAGAAGCCTCGGGGCTCTAATTAGAAAACTGTTTCCTAATAGAAGCCCCGGGGCTTCTATTCGGTTTCTAAATGACCGCCTGAAATTGGCCAGTTTCTATTTAGAAGCCCTGGACTTTTTTCGGAAAACCCGGTAGTTTTAGCCGACGTTTATGAACGGGTCGAAGGTCATCACTTGCTCTTTCGCGCGCATCTTCAAGATCTTGTTCTTCATATTCTAAAACCTTTTCTTGATATTGTCATCATGGTTATCATATACTTCTTGAACCATATCATGCCAAATAGCGTCTATTTCTGACTCACTGTTTATGGGCGGCTAAAGCTTCTTCGTTGTTGTATAATGCACCACATTCTGTACAAACACGTGCATTAATTTCAAACATATTGACTCTTTGACGTTTAATGGAAGACTTATCTAAAGTTTCCCTGAAAGGTGTTTTTATAGGGTTTTCGATATCCATCTTCAATTCTTCATTCACTTCTGAAGTGTGTGCTTGCTTTAAATGCCTTTTTAGACTTTGTGGCCAGTCGTTATGTTAACTTTGGTTATCCTTGATTAAAGACAAACTTATGCTGAACAGTTTGGTGAAAGAATGGTTCAAATCAGTCAAATATTTTTCAAAGTTATGCGCTGTTGAAGTTGTAATGCTAGCCATTTGGGAGGGGGTGGCTCCAAAACCAAAAATGGTCAGAATCGTCTGAAACGTGTAATTATGCAAAAATCACAAAATTTTCCCACGGGAGGGGGGTCTGACTACTCTGTCCTGGTGAAGGGGTGGGGCTTCAGTGACGATATCATGATGACGTCACGATTATTGATAGCAGTAGAACCCCCATTTATCAACTACTATTGTGACTTCGGTTTCATTGACAAGTGGTACCGTTTCGTGGTCCGGATGAGATGACGTGGAACCACTCGGTAAGATATCATTAATTAATCAATTTAAACCAAGTAGGCCCGCTTTTTACCCTTATTTAAAACATAAAAATTGACCCTGTGTCACCATATGAATTTATTTGAAAACGGTATTTGTAAACGAAACTTTTGTTACAATATTGACTGGCTGTTCTTGTTTTTAACTTTAAATGCAACTGGTAATGTTTTTTGCATATTCTTATGCAGCTATTGATCAAAATGTTACCTTTGATACATTAAAAAATGTCATCTAAAATCGTATTTATTATAAAATGGAGTAAATGGTAGTTTTAAGTTGTACAAGCTTATGTGGTTAAAGGTTTAGCGTATGTTTTTCTCTGCACAGGGGATGAGTTCACTAAACGAACAAGTCTTGTTGTAAACAACTTGTCGTGTGTCAACGGTAAAAGATATTTTTGCTGCTTTTAAAGAATAATCTTTTAGGATAAATACATAAATGATGTGGTCGTTGCCTTATACACAGAGTGTAATATTTTAAGTAAGGTAAGCTTGAAGTTGAGACACCGGCATAACTTGTTTTTATGTTCTGTTAAAGTTTAAGAAATCTCTTTTGGTACGAGTTCCAGCTGCTACGAGTAGTCCCAGCGGACCGTTTCACCTTCGCAGGACAGAAAGTAAGATTGGTTTCGAGGAAGACAAGGAAAGGATATTGAAATAGCACAGCGATATATGAATGGAACAAATTTAAACCTTGACAACTTTGTAAAAAAAAAAAAAAAATCCATTAGTTTTAAGCACCGTTTAAGCCAAATCATACTTTTAGCGTTCCGAATAAAATGCAAAAATCTGCGTTTCGAATGCAAACTAAAAGGGTGAAAATGAAAGAAATGATAGAGAGTTTTCACCTGAATGTCAAATTTCTCTTGCTCCAAAGAGCAACTCGTATGCTATTTTAAAATTTCATTAAAAAGTTTTCAGAAATAGTTTCAATTTCTTTTATGTTCCGAGTATGAGCTGTTTTTGCTATATTTTTTATTATTTCTCTGTCAGTTTTTACCGGTTCCCTCGCATTCAAAATTCTTGCGCATTTTTTTCGTAATACCCAAATTGTGATCTGGCTTATACCGCTTTCCGAAGCGGATTATAGTCAGTTATAACAACTTCGTCTTTGAAGACGAGGATTTTACGTGCAAAATGAGCGTTGCACGCCGTCGTAACCTTAAAATTTCTTTCTCCGAGCCAGCTGTCCTTACTTTTACTCGGTATATCTCTTTCGGCGAGCCGATCCAACAGTACACCCCGGCGTCTGGGGACTACATTAACCAGGGATTTCACCTATACTAGAACCATAGTTTCCATTTTTCGCCAGGATGATGATGAATCCTGGCTGTACAATTACTCTGCGGAAATGAACATGTAGGCCCACCTCTTTATAGAACCTTGAAAACTGGAAAAGTGTCGTAGAGAGTAATGGTAAGGTTTGAACAAATATTTGTAGATATCTGCGATGCTATGAATTGTGGGTAGTGAAAGTAGTGCAAGTATATTTTTGGCAAGATTACGTGAGTAGTCACATCTTGGGGCCCCTTTATACAGTCATAAAATATTGCAAAAACGTCGTAGAGAGCAAATATATATGAAGTTTGAAAAATATTTGTAGGCTTTCGAAAGGCGGGATGGTGCGAGTTAATTTTTAGAATACAGTCCAGTCATAACAATATCAAGGACATTCCCATAACCTCGTGATTATATGACCTACGAACAAAATATAATCACAGACATTCTTCTTCGCTTTTTTTTTGTTTGTTACCAGATAGCAGGTGAAATCTTATTTTTAAAAGATTTAACGCCTTTTTGTGTTATCTATAAATAAAGTAGATGGATATTATGGGGAAATATCACATATCATGCAGGATGCAGACAGGTCTTCAGGATTTTGTATATGTTATTTTATGCTTAAGTTATTCCGGAAACCGTTAGAGAAAGAGCAATTTTGACCTCAGTTTCGTATTCCACGCACTCAACAGAGTTATATATTGGGTGAACCTCATAGTCTGTACCTTTGTCTAAATTTTCAAGGTCACTTTACCTGTGTTACCTTGGAAACCGTTAGAGATGATGGAGCGATTCTGACCTTATTTTTGGATTGCATCCACTCTGCAGATTGACATGAGGGTTACTTCGTGATCTGAACTTCAACCTACATTTTAAAAGTCAAGTGACCTGTGTTATCTTAGAAACCGTCAGAGAGAACTATTTTGGCCTCATTTTCGCATTTCAGCCCTTCTGCAGAGTTACGGAACGGGCAACGTCGTGATTTCAACTTTGACATCGATTTCCAAGGTTACGCGACCTATGCAATCTCGAAAACCGTTAAGAGATGGAACGATTTTGACCTCATTATCGGATTGCACCCACTCTATAGAGTAGCATAAGCAGTTACTTATTCATCTGAAATTTTACCAGGATTTTCAAGGTCAAAAGTCACGTGATCTGTTTAATGTTGGAAATCGTTAGAGAGTTTAGCCTTATTTTCGGGCTTCACCCCGTAGAAGGATTTACGTTAAAGGTAACTTCATGATCTGAACATTGACCTACATTTTTAGCCCAGTTTACGCTACATGTAAACGTGGGTGTACCTATCGGTTTGCAGACGGCGTCCGTTACTTAGTTAGTTAGTTGTCTATTTAGTAAACTTTTGTTTCAAAATGCATCTCCTCCCACAGTTGTGATCCGATGTAATTTATTTTTGGTATGAGGCACTCCTAAGGGGTCGTGCATACGATACGTGCTTTTTTAGTCCAACGGACAACTTTTGTATTTTTGGGAATTTATGAAGAAAAAACTTCAAAATGCATTTCCTCCTACAGTTTTTATCCGATTTCATTTATTTTTGGTATGAGACATCCCTAGGTGGATCGGGCCTACGGCTTGTGCTTTTTTACTCGATTTGGAAATTTTTGAAAAAAATACCTCATAATGCATCTTCTACAGTTTTGATCCCATATCATTTATTTTGGGTGCGATACATGCTTAGGGGCTTGTAAATACGGCTCAGGGATATGTCTGGTATTTTGCGACTGAGGGCCGATGTCCCCCTGCCAAAAAAAAAAAAAAAAAAACAAACAAAAAAACTGTGGGCCATTTTTTAAGCCTTGGGGGGTCATAAAACGACTTATCAAAAGAGACAAGTTAGGTCGATTTTGCAACATATTTTCTTCACAAGCGATAAACACAGGTGATTGCTTAACGATCAACAATGTTTGATAAAAAAGTACACATGTCTTTGAACCGTTCTTAAAATATCATTTGGAGTCTGATAGCATTTCTACTGCTTTTTAAATCTGTACATGGTTATTTTCTGAAAATAATTCTTTAATCCTAAAGACGTTGTGAAAAAATGACCCCAAGAAAAAAATCTGGGGGCCATTTTCAGAGTCTGAGGGCCGTGGATCCCGCCAAATTAATACCTGCCGGCTTGTGCTTTTTATATCAATGAGGGAATTTTTGGTAAAAAAATTCAAAATGCAATTTCCTCCTACAGTTTTTATCAGATGTCATTTGTTTTTGATGTGAGCTTGTGCTGTTTGAGTTGATCGGGGAATTTTTGAATTTTTGGGAATTTCTGAAGAAAAAACTTAAAAATGTTCCTTGAAATAATTGTATATGTTTGATCAACAACCCACCAACATATGTGGATACAATTTCGATACGTTGTTCGAAGCTATCTTTGGTAGACTTATCTAGTCAAGCAGAGATACACACAATCTGTTTCCCATGTTTCTGGGAAACAAGTCTTTGTATGTATTTATCGGTCTATGTTCGAGTCCGTTGCTAAATTAATTATTTCATATATTAATTATTTCAATTCAATTTCAAAGGTCATGTGACATGTGTGATGTCGTAAACCGTTTGAGATTTTGGCCTCATTTTCGGACTGCGCCCCGTAGAAGGTTTTACATAAAAGGTCACTTCGTGATCTGAACCTTGACCTTTATTTTCAAGGTTACCGGTCAAAGACCTGTATTATCTTGGGAACCGTTTATTTTCCTAGCTGATTATAGATACCCTGGAATCACGCGAGCAGATCATCCTTCTTAAATAAGCCTCATCATACTACCGGGCTTCCCGATAGTCTCGTCGATGTCAACCAATCAGAGCACGAATTAAATTAGGTCAGGTCAGGAATTCCCCCAAAATAATCCAGGTCATCTGGAATAAGTGTGCATACTTTATATGTAAATTATAAAGGAAATTGTGCCGTACCAGTGGAATAGAATAGAGGCCCGCGTGCGCTCATCATGGACGGTAAAATATGTTTCAAACATTTGTTTGGTTGGACATGTTTGGGACTACTTGAGTAGTTATAGACAGGGAAAGAAAAAAAAGAGGCGCTGAAATGCTAATGCACGCTTCTCAGAGGAAAATCTATTTCCCCCATAAAAGCAGATTATGATCGTACTGTAACTGGTTGATACCTCTAAATAAATAATAAATCCCACAAGTCTATTGGTTGGCGAAATGTTCGAAAGGAGCTGAATTTTTGACCAGTTCAAAAATTTGCGCTAGCAGTTGAAGCGGTGATCCACTCGATCCTGAGGGTGCCACGTCTTTGAGCTGTTCAGCTGTAAGGGTAACTCCCTTGGCAACGGAAATGTTTAGGGACAGAAACGTATTTTTATCACGCTTTCTCTGCACATCTACGAGCTTTTTTTTTTCTCTCGAAGGATTAAACCGAAATCATACTTACGATGTTTTCCGTTAGATCTATTTTGTTTTCAGGTTTACATAGATGTTTAAATATTAAATATAAGAGGTTAGAGGTATATTGCACAAGCGCGGATCTGTCATTTGATTGGTTCCGAGCACTACATATTATTTGTGAAGAACTGTACCCATCGTCAGAAAATGGAAAAGGTAAACTGTGGTTTCTCTGTATCCTGTCTTCATGGGGTTGGGAGGGTGTGGGGGGGGGGGGGGGGGTCGTGTAACACAATATGTGGCGGTCGAGTAGATATAAGCCAGACTGGTTAGCCAGCAAAACTGTCACGTTGATTAAATTCCGATGCCAGAGAGTCGATCACTGTGATTTTGTCTCTTCCCGCAAGCGCATTTATTACGGCGAGAGCCCCCAATGTCATCCCAGGTTCTCTCCTGCTTCTGATAGGATTTGCTCTTTTATGTGTTTTGATGGTTGCAGGCGTAGTACTGTGTTTTTCGTGATTTTTGTTTTCTTGATTAAGCCAATTTGAGTACGAGTAGAGGTGTGTCGTTCCTATAGGTCTGATTCCTTTTTTTACTTGAAGGGTGGCGTCAAACGAGCGACAGCTTGTGAGTTTAATATCAGCAGACCTGCTCTACGGAAACGGATGTGACGTGTGGAATCCACGCTCCAAAATGTTTAGGGTTGAGATATTTCGGGGGTGGGTGGGGGTGGGGGGTGGGGGAGCATTGAGGGGGTGGAGGGGGTGTAGTTTATTCCCCACAGAGGGAATGTATGCGATCGACCGGGTGTCTGTCGGTCTGTCATCAAGAGCTTGTTAAAACGATACCTTAAAAACTGCTGACCAGCCTCGGTGGCCTAGTGGTTAGAGTGTCCGCCTCGAGACTGGAAGATTGTGGGTTCAAACCCCGGTCGGGTCATACCTAAGACTTTAAAATTGGGACTCATCCTTGCTACCCTGTGAGGCCCTCCACATGTAAGGGTTAGAAGGAGGGTTGGAGTGCCCCATTTCAGTATAATGTGGCAGGGGGATCCCGATATGACCATAGCAGTTGAAAGGGATCTAAAGAATAATACAATACAATAAAAACTGCTGCAAGGATTTTAATGAAACCTGGTATGTAGCTTCTATGGGAACAACATAGATCGGTATTGTAAATGGGCCAGGATCGTTCAAGGAAAATGGACCAGCTGGACTTAAAAATTTCAGCTCTTGATTGAATATTGATGGCCTTGTTTACTGATGGGGGGGGGGGGGGGCGTGGGGAATATGTGGGCTGTGCACACTGCTCTAGTTTGTTAATGTCACTTTATATGTGTTTTCTGGTCAAATGAAGAACAAAACAGTTCAAAAATTTGTGGGAGTCTACCGAAAGCGGAAAGTCTTAGAGGTGACAGGTTGGGTGGAGATTGGTGTGTTGGAGATTTGTGTGTTGGAGATTCGTGGGCCGAAGGAAAATTCCAGTGACAAGTGGAAATTTCTGCATACGATTCCGAGTTACTTCGGGAGAAAAAAATGGGCAGGAGAGGAGTAGTAGAAATTCCAAGAAAATAACGCAAACAGTAAATCGGCCTAATTAGATTGTGCCGAGTAGACTCTTCAGCAAAGCAGTGGTATGTCTGTAATCACCCAGCGTTATAGCTGAAGTATTTACAGGCTCAGTACTTTATGGAATACCAAACGAAAATACAAATATACCAGAGCGTTAGAAGAGCCCAAAAAGGGGGGCTCTGTAATTATGCTTGCACCTGTGTAAAATAATGACTGTACTTGTGTAAATTAGATCGGCGTCAAGGCGGATAGGGCACAACGAGATATTTGTACTACTAATGGAGTAAAAGCAATCGGGGACGAATTAGCGGCGAATGACAAGGGCAGTAAGTTGCTTATTGTATTAAGGTGACAACCTCCGGCTTACTAGTCTTTTTTTGGTGGGGTGGGGGGTGGGGGCGAGGAGGGGGGGAGGAGGGGGGGAGCGGCTTGTCAACCATGATTGTTGTAGACGTTTGTGCTTGTGCCGTCCACGTTTAGGCATCAGCAGCGTGACGTTAGCTTTTTTGCAATTGTTGAAACAGTCACTTGTGGACAGGTTACAACGTCACACTGCCGCCATCGGTAGGAAGCCTTACACAGCTTTACTGGTAATGACCATGGTTACAACGCCACGCTGCCGAAGCCTTACGCAGCTTTACTTGTGAATAACCATGGTTACAACGCCACGCTGCCGCCATAGGTACGAAGCCTTAAACAGCTTTACTCGTAATTACCATGGTTACAACGCCAGGCTGCCGAAGCCTTACGCAGCTTTACTTGTGAATAACGATGGTTACAACGCCACGCTGCCGCCATAGGTACGAAGCCTTACATAGCTTTACTCGTAATAACCATGGTTACAACGCCACGCTGCAGCCATCGGTAGGAAGCCTTGCGCAACTTTACTCATAAATAACCATGGTTACAACGCCACGCTGCCGCTATAGGTACGAAGCCTCATGCACCTTTACTCGTAAATAACTATGGTTACAACGCCACACTGCCGCCATAGGCACGAAGCCTTACGCAGCTTTACTCGTGAATAACCATGGTTACAACGCCACACTGCCGCCATAGGTACGAAGCCTTACGCAGTTTTACTCGTGAATAACCATGGTTACAACGCCACACTGCCGCCATAGGCACGAAGCCTTACGCAGCTTCACTCGTGAATAACCATAGTTACAACGCCACGTTGCCGCCATAGGTACGAAGCCATACGCAGCTTTACCCGTAATAACCATGGTTACAACGCCACGCTGCCGCCATAGGTACGAAGCCTTCCGCATCTTTACTCGTGAATAACCATGGTTACAACGCCACACTGCCGCCATAGGTACGAAGTCTTACGTAGCTTCACTCGTGAATAACCATGGTTACAACGCCACGCTGCCGCCATAGGTACGAAGCCTTACGCAGCTTTACTCGTGAATAACCATGGTTACAACGCCACGCTGCCGCCATAGGTACGAAGCCTTACGCAGCTTTACCCGTAATAACCATGGTTACAACGCCACGCTGCCGCCATAGGTACGAGGCCTCGCGCAGCTTTACTGGTACTGGTCGTGGTGTATCAGTTATAACAACACGTTCTGTCATCACCTTCCGTGTCGTGGTAGCGAGGCGGGAGTGTGGCCTCAGACCCTTAGTTAATTTACTCATATATTTCTTTATAGCTTCGGGTGAAATCCAGTTTTTTTTCTTCTGTCGTAGCATTCCCTCAAAAGTACCATGTATTGAAGTAAAGTGTTCTCTCACAGCCAAAAACAATTACCATTCAAAATAGGGCAAATCTGGTTACTTTTTTGCCAATTTTTCTTCAAAGGTTGGTACCCTCGGTCACCTTACTTCTTGACCAAAATAAATAGACGTTATGCTGACCTTGAACCTCACTTTTTTCGATGAAAAGGAAAGATACACGGCTTATGTGTATATCACACAAACTAAAATTCTTTCCCTTCACAGTGACCATTTTTTTATTGTTCTTCTACCGAATGCGGAACTATTTTGCTAAGTTGTAGCTTTATTGTTGGTGAACCAGGAAGTATCATCTGTAGCTAATTCCAGCGCATTCTCTGTGACCGCAGTGTTCTTGTTGTAGCTAGAAAAAAAGCCTGTATTATTCAGAATAATTTTTACGATAAAGCGGTATGCAATTATCCCGTTAAAAATACATAATTTTATGCAGTCAACCGATTTATACGTTCAACGGGTATGCGATTCAATCATTTTACCAACAGATATTACGCATAGCCTGGAAATGTGTTTTTTTTCTGTGCTTTGAAAGATTTCAAAAATTTCAATATTTCTGAAACATTTCAAAAATTTCAAATTTCATAAAATTTTTTAAAATTTCGAAATTTTTACCAGCCCTGATTATTCTGTGACGGCTAAGCCAGACCCAGTCGTCAAATCTGTGACTATGGAAAGTCACAGGAAATTTCAGTGAATCCCTGATATTCGCACGATTTATGGGGCAATTGAACCTTTTGGGGGGATACAGTTTTCAGAAAAATATTGTTTAGTGTGATAAAGAACAATGACCAATCCCCCGCTTGTGAGCGAAGTGTGCCATTTTTACCGTCACAAACCATACCTCATGCTGAATAAGCAACCGCCTGCCTGAGAAGTTTCTCGGCTCATGTGGCAACAAAACAAGTTCTTTGGACTATCCCGCAGAAGCAATTAGTTAGGTAAAACTTGCAAACGTTAAATCAAACAAAATTTCAAAATCAGAACATTTCATTTCATTTGCCTGATTTTTGATAACATGTGTTGTATCACTGATTTGAGAGATTCGCATATCTACATAGGCTTTCATATGCATTTGTTTTGAATTACTTAAAGAATATAACTAGGAAACAAAAAAAGAGAACCTATTTATGGTAGAAGTTTTGACGACACGGAGAGGTGTTCATTCCATTGATGGGGTTCATTCATGAACAAGAGGTGAATTTCATTATGAACGATAAAACTGGATTAAAATTAGAGGAAGTTCACCATTTATACGTGTTCGCTTACCAGACTTGAAATATACTTGGCACACACTGGTGGCATCTTCAATCATGTAGTGTTTTTTTTTTCTGGATGTTTCTCTGGACCGTGAAGCTATCCCAGGAAAATGAAATCGTAAGTCTTTGCTTTGTGCCAGCATATAATGCCAAACTATAGTCGCCTATAGCCAGCAAATGTCGCGTGCATAATATAGCAGATAGGACAGGGAGAGAGGGGGGGGAAGAATTGACCCACGAGACAACGGAGCTATAACTGTCTTTATATGCACCGAGAGAGAGAGAGAGAGCCGGGTGCGTTGGGATAGATTTTCTGACTGACAATACACGTGCAAAGGAAACTTTAGTATTTTGACCGGTAAGTACTCAACGTTTTTTTTTTTCAGTATGGAAAACGTCACGCTACGCACTACTAGACAGTATGTACCTGATATCGCCATAGCAACGTGACAATGCGCCAATAAGACTCACAGAGGAGTGCAAAAAAATGTCATTTAAGAAAATATACTTGCACATAAGTCTTGAAATAAAAGTAAGACCACGTTTGGACTGATCTAAAAATCATGCCTTAGCCTTGTGCGCTGTTCGCCTCGCCTTTCAGGCTCGTGCTACCAGTGTTGCAGGCTGTGGGAGGGTTTTTTCGGATCAGTCCACCCACTCGTGTGGTTCAGGCTCGTGCTACCAGTGCTTTAGGCTGTGGGAGGGGTTTTCGGATCAGTCCACCCACTCGTGTGGTTCAGGCTCGTGCTACCAGTGCTTTAGGCTGTGGGAGGGGTTTTCGGATCAGTCCACCCACTCGTGTGGTTCAGGCTCGTGCTACCAGTGCTTTAGGCTGTGGGAGGGGTTTTCGGATCAGTCCACCCACTCGTGTGGTTCAGGCTCGTGCTACCAGTGCTTTAGGCTGTGGGAGGGGTTTTCGGATCAGTCCACCCACTCGTGTGGTACAGACTCGTGCTACCAGTGCTTTAGGCTGTGGGAGGAGTTTTCGGATCAGTCCACCCACTCGTGTGGTTCAGGCTCGTGCTACCAGTGCTTTAGGCTGTGGGAGGGGTTTTCGGATCAGTCCACCCACTCGTGTGGTTCTGGCTCGTGCTACCAGTGCTACAGGCTGCAGGAGCGTTTTTCGGATCAGTCCAACCGCTGGTGTGATTGTATCGTCATATTCTTGAAATGTCGCGCAAATGAGAGGTGGCCATATTAAACGGACCTAATGTTCTGCAGCAACTTTCAGGTATAGACAGACAAGTAATTCACCAGACATATTGATGCTTTACAGAGTGAATGATGGCTTGTACGATTTTCAAGCAGCTGTTGTGAAGATGGTTCACGTTTTACATATGGTCTGGTGCGGGACGTTGTTCCGCTGTCTGTCTCTGCCTTCTCTTCTAAATCCTCAATAGAGAGAGTGGAATAGAGAGGGAGGGGGGAGAGAGAGAGAGAGAGAGGGGGAGGGAGGGAGGGAGGGAGGGAAGGAGGGAGAGAGAGGGGGAGCAAGGGAGGGAGGGAAGGGAGGGGAGAGAGAAAGAGGGAGGGAGGGAGGGAAGGCGAGAGAGAGAGAGAGAGAGAGAGAGAGAGAGAGAGAGAGAGAGAGAGAGAGAGAGAGAGAGATCGGGGCCCCGGATTTACGGCGCTTTCGGTGTTGGCAAAAGCTATTAGTTGATGCGGTCCTTCTGAATTATTTAAAAATGTAGTCCAAATACCTTGGGAAACATGCCGCAATCATCAATACTGCCAACAGTTTGTGGAGTGCGGTTGGTAGAGAGTGGGAAGGGCGGGTAGAGGGGAGGGGGGGGGGGCGGAGTTATTAGATGTCATGGTGGGTAAAAATGTAGTTTAGGGGACCTTTTGACTTTTGTGGCCACATTAGCTTTACGTATACTTGGATCCCCCGAAACAGCACGTTTACGTCATGATGTTTCACAAGGGTCTGGTTAGGGCGCGATAACGCGAGATTCGCGCGCTCATTTTCAGAATCTCGCGCTCAAAATTTGAGCGCACGAGAAAATATCGCGCACTTTTTGAGATTCTCGCGCACAATTTTAGAGGGCGCGATTTTAAAAATGTTACTACTACTACTACTACTACTACTACTACTACTACTACTACTACTACTACTACTACTACTACTACTACTACTACTACTATATTTATATATATATAAATAAAACGGTGGGAGGTATTGTTAACACGAGCATATCCAAGCTAGCCGTTGATTCAATGCGGACACGAGAAGAGTGGAACAAAGTTTAGCTTGTTATAAAGAGTTAAAGTTACGAAATTTAAAATTACCTACGAGATCTACTGTCGAATTATGGAGCCTAATCAACCTTTATCACCGAGATGATTTTCCAAATCTGATGACTCTAGCCGAACTCGCACTATGTCATCTCGTTCACACCAGTGACTGTGAACGGTCGTTTGCGGCGCAAAATGCAGTCATCACCCCCCCCCCAACCCCCCTTTCGCAGTAGGGAGCGCTGTGATGAAATAAGCCTAATTACACTTTGACCTTTGCCGAAAAGTTTTGCGTTTCGGCTGAAGTCAGTTGGGATAAGGATATAAAGAAATGATAGGAAAAAAAAAAAAAAAACTGGCGAAAATCAACAAAATTCCATTTTGCCAGAAACATATTCACATGGTTGTTAAAGTGACTGAATAATATGTAAAATAGTTTTTAAAAGATCATATGTTGGCTTTATAATTTTGAAAGTGTGCATGTTGAAAGAAAATTAGAATTTTGATGTTTTTTCCCTTATCATTTCTATATAATTTATCCCAAAATATATGCAGTCGAAACAACACTTCCACCGGAAAGACCTGAAAGTGCGAATTGGCTTATTATTGTGGATCGTGATTATACGAGCAAAGAAAGAGGAGCATGATTTTGAAAATAAGAAACTGAAACACTGGTCGAGGTTAAAGACTTACAGTGTGACCAAACATGTGAAATGAGGAGATAATATGTTAATATTTCTTTTTCCACATACACACACATATATATATATATATATATATCTCACGCCCGCCTGAGAAATTCTCGCGCTCTCGTCAGGGGGTGCGCGATTTTCTCGCGTCCAAATTTCCGGCAAACTAAACCCCCTGGTTTCACTGACGTCATCGTAACGTTTTGCCTGTGTTTGCAGGTGTGAACCTGGCCATGGATGAAGCGGTGGAATACCGCGGCGGCGGCGGGGGCGGCGCGGACCCCGAGGCACCGGAAGTGCTCGTGCGCGCGCGCCCACACACGGCCGTCGTTACCAAGGAGACGGGCATGTTCGACCGCTTCAAGAACAGCGTCTGGAACCCGACGCTGGACTCGAGCGTCCTAGAGACGGAGCACCAGAAGCTGGCATATCCACAGACGCGGCGACGCTTCTGTTTTGGGTTGATCTACATCGCGTTTTCCGCACTCGCCTGGTGTATCTACTTCGGAGTGCGCCACCACGAGCACTGGATACCGTTCGTGACTGGCTGTGGCGTCCTGCTTGTCTGCGATCTACTCATCCTGGCATTCACCTTCACCACGTGGTACAAGCGCTATGTCTACCAGGCCTCCTTTATAATCTCACTCTTTCTCTGCCTCTTGTGTTTATTAAGCTTCGTGTACGACGACCCGGCCATGTCGCGCGTCGGCCTGTTCACCTGCTCCATGGAGATTCTACTACTCATGTACACCGTCATACCGCTCCGCCTCTACGTCTGCTTCACCATGGGCATCCTCTATACCGTACTGTTTGAGACGCTCTCCGCCTTGCTCGTCGATAGGAGCATGTGGGGGAGTGGTAAGGACTTTATAATGTACACGCTGGGCCGGATATTACTACATCTATGCATACATCTGTTGGGAGTGCACTTCTTTTTCATGTCACAGCTGCGCGAGCGGAAGACGTTCCTGAAAGTAGGCCAGTCCATTGTTCTGCGGAGGGATCTGGAAATCGAGAAAGATCTGAAGAAGAAAATGATTAACTCACTCATGCCTGAGCAAGTCGCGCGCGAAGTGATACAATCGCGCGAGGAGGGTGCGAAGAAAGAGGAGGAGTCCGCGGTGAAAAGTAGTCCGCGCCACCGCAACAGCAAGCCGACGAACATGGCGTTGAAGGGCAAGATGACCTTCCGGACGTTCCATATGAGTCAGATGGAACACACGAGCATTCTCTTCGCTGACATCGTCGGCTTCACGAAGATGAGCTCGAACAAGACGGCCGAGCACCTGGTGACACTCCTCAATGATCTGTTCGGTCGCTTCGATGTCATTTGCGACAAGAGCGGCTGCGAGAAAATCAGCACACTGGGCGACTGCTACTATTGCGTGTCGGGCTGCCCTCAGCCGCGCCCCGACCACGCCGAGTGCTGCGTCGAGATGGGCCTGGGCATGGTGGTGGCCATCGAGGAGTTCGATCGCGACCACAACGAGGCCGTGGGCATGCGCGTCGGCGTGCATACGGGCACCGTCCTGTGCGGGCTTGTCGGCACGCGGCGGTTCAAGTTCGACGTCTGGTCGCATGACGTCACCATCGCCAATTTGATGGAGTCGGAAGGCAAGCCGGGACTCGTGCATATTTCCGAGCCCACGTACGAGCTCGTCAAGCAGAAGTACGAGGTGGAGGTCGGCGAGGAGATAGCGGGTAAGTACTTGCCGCCTTAACTTCTTTCCGTCTCCTTAGCGATGTCTGAACGCCTCCCCCCCCCCCCCCCCCCAGCTCCCCCCTCCCCCTCCCCTCTGCTCATGTCCCAGAAAGGACCGTTCATTGAGAATATACCTTAGATTAAAGCTGGGTAAAAAATACTAAATTAAACAAATTAACTTAAGTATCCAGTAAGTGCAAAGGTAAAATATGTATTTTTGGGTATGACAGAACTAGGCCTACATCATACCCAAGTCGAACATCTCTCTCAAATATGACACTGCTGCCAGTTAAACTGAAGGGGCCAGGGCTTAGTTAGTGGCGACTAATTTTTTTTCTGAGCATTTTCAGGTAAATACTGATTATTTTAAACGCCATTTTGTTTTTTTTTGTTAGACGGGCGAGACAAATTTTGCAAAAACTGCACCGGACGACTAACTTTTGTGCCGGGCGACCAGAAAATTTTACGAAGTCTTAACCCTGGGTTAGGCAGGTTCCTACGGACCCTTACCCGCCAAACCAAGCCGCGTCTGACGGGGAAAAGGGGGTGCGGGATGGTGTTTGGACGTGTTTTGCAGGGTGTGAGGAGATGGTGAGGGGGAGGCGGGGGGGGGGGGGGGGGGCTCAAAAACGGCGCACTGAAATGTAGTGTCTATGCGCAGTATAGAGTGATGTTTTCGTGAGGAAAAAAACTATTTAAGCGTAATTTGGTTTTAAATTTGAACTTAGGCCACTTTTCAGGTGTTAGAGAGCGAGGAGTGGGGGGGGGGGGGGGAGGAGGCTTGAAATAGTTAGAGACTTACCAATGGTGCAGGTGTTAACAAAACCATGAGGGGGATAGGATGGAGGAGGGGTGGGGGGGGGGGGGCTGTGTTAGTATTTAAACTGGAAGAAGTGCCACACAAAAGCTGTCTGGGTGGGTGGATTGCTTCGCCCACAGACACACAAACCTGTCCCATTCTCCAGAGGACAGGAATTTCTGGCAGTGTCGACTTGTTGGCGCATTTCAAGGCCGCATCATGGGAGTACCCGAGAGCCCCGAGTACCCGAGAGCCCCGAGTACCCGAGAGCCCCGAGCGAG
>OX457035.1:0-21318 GCA_949752745.1 Protula sp. h YS-2021
GGGCGGATAGTCTAATTAGGATGTGCCGTTGAAGCTGGCAAGGTGATCGTAAGATCTTTGCCCAAATGCGATATTTTTGGTTAGCCATGGTTATTATTAGAGTATTTCCGTTTGTGATGGTTTTTCGAAGTCCAGGGCTGGTAGGGGCGTTGACTTTGTTTGTTTCTTTTTTCATGGCTATTCTAGTGGGGCATATGCGATCTGTTTGGTACGGGTTGAGTCTGTGGTTGGTTTATGTGAGAGGGTTGATGGTTTTGTTTTTGTTTTTTTGTGCGTTGACACCTAACCCGCTATTCGAATTGCCTTTGCCTAATAAGGTTGGGGGAGTAATGGTTTTGGTTTTGTTTTTAGTTCAGGTATGTATAGGGGGCTATGGAGTATGTTATTTTTGAGGGCCGGAGAGCAGAGTACAACTGTTTATTTTATATCAGGGTGGGAGTAGGGGGATGATTTTGTGGTTCGGGTGCTATTTGTTAGTCACTATGGTAGCAGTTGTTAAGGTGGCACCTAAGGGGGGCGGAGCTTTGCGAGAATTTGGGTCTCAAAACTTACGGGTGAAGAAGATAAAGAGTGACTTTAAGCCTGGATGGGAGTTTGTAGGGATAACGAGTAAGGAGTGAGAGAGCAAAGAGGCTGTGCGAGAGAAGAGGGAGGGGAGGGGGTTTTAAGGGAATAAGACCTTTTAGTTAAATGAATAACTTCTTCCTTCAAAGAGGAGATTATCTGAAGTCGGGTAAAGGTTGGATGGGGATGAGAGTGTGGGAGGTGGCTGAGATCAAGGCGATGGGCTGTAAACCTGTTTACGAGTGAATACTCTCTCTCAATGTAAGGCTTAGTAGTATACAAAGTACAGCTCTTTTACACAGGGAAGGAGAAATTTTATAAGTTCCTAGGTCTATGATGGGATGCTTTGGATTATTTAGCATAGCTTTGGGGTTGCTTAGGGTGCCTTTTTTTTGTAGTGGAGAGGCGGTGTTATATTTTTGAGAAATGGGGGTGTGTGTGCCGAGGGGGGTTCAGGTAAGATTTTTTTTTGATCCAGTGGGCATGGGGTTTGGTTGTGTCTTGGGCTTGGTGGTGTGTCAAGTATTAACTTATAGAATAAGGTATATATCATCTGAGGGTAATTTGAAGTTATTTTATGGGCCATTAAGGGTTTTTGTAGGAAGAATATATCTTTTGATTTTTGTACCTGATTTGGTTATTTTTTTTATGGCTTGGGATGGTCTGGGCATTAGTTCTTTTTTATTGGTGGTGTTTTACAGGAGCAGGATGTCTGCAGGGGCTGGGTTAATTACTATTTTAACTAATCGTTTTGGGGATGGATGTCTTTTAATGGGATGTTTTTGTCTTTTTAGAGATTTTGATTTGTGTTTTTTAAATTCTGGAGTAGGGATGTCTTGTATATTATTTTTAGTCGCTGCATTTTCAAAAAGTGCTCAGTGACCTCTATCTGCTTGGTTACCGGCGGCAATGGCAGCTCCTACTCCTGTTTCCTCTTTAGTTCATTCGTCTACATTGGTAACAGCTGGAGTGTTTTTATGTCTTCGGCTGGAGGGTAGAATGAGG
Source organism: Protula sp. h YS-2021 (assembly GCA_949752745.1). Lineage (NCBI taxonomy): Eukaryota > Metazoa > Annelida > Polychaeta > Sabellida > Serpulidae > Protula > Protula sp. h YS-2021. The sequence goes on from OX457035.1 coordinate 1,570, forward strand.
CAAATTTTTGTTGGAAGGGTTTGGATTCCTTGTGTGACTTTATTTTTGGCGTCTGTTAGGGCGTGCTTAAGATATGATTTGAAGCGTATTATTGCTATGTCTACCTTGAGACATTTATCTTTAATATTTGTTGCTTTTATGGTCGGGGAGTTATCACTGGGTATATTTCATTTGATTAGGCATGCAGTTTTCAAGGCTTTGCTTTTTATATGTGGAGGTAATGCTATTAGGTATTTTAATCATTCTCAGGATATCCGTGATATGGGGGGGATAATTACTAATCTTCCATTAAGATCTGGGGGGTTGTTTTTATCATTGAGGTCTTTAGGCGGAGTTCCTTTTACGACTGGGTTTTTTTCTAAGGATTTGATCATGGATAGGGTAAGAGTAAGGGGTATAATGGTGAATGAGGGGCTAAGTTGGTTAGTTATAAGGTGTGTATCTTTGTCAGTTTTTTATTCGGGGCGGGTTTGGTGGTGGTTAAGAGTGGGGAGAGATAATGGGGCGTGTTGTGAGAGGGTAGAAGAGAGAGTTTTTCTGGTTAGGCCCTTATACATCTTAGGAGTTGTTAGAGTTTTCATAGGCAGGTGGTTGGAAGTTAGGCTGAATAGGTCTAGGCCTGGGGGAGTGGGGTCGAGAAATTGTTGGTGAATTTTAGGCCTTATAACGCTAGGGTTAGGGTTCCTGGGCGTGTTATTAAATTATAGGTGGTTTGAGAAGAAGGACTTTCATGGGTTAAATAACATGTGTTTTATACGATCTCCTTACCATTTGCTTTCTATAAGGGTCCTGTGGTCAGGGTTGGGCTATGTTAAACAAGTGGAGCATGGGTGGTTGGAGTTTATTGGGCCTCGGGGGGTATCTCGGGGTGCGTGGTTTTTGAGTGCTAAGGTTGTCTCGTGGGAGTGGTAGGCTGATAAATAATGATTTTTTGCTTAGTAGTGCCTTTCTTGTTGTTATCTCTTGGGAAAATGTGCAGAATGCGTGTAATATTAGCCCGGGATCGTGAGAAGCGAAGTTCTTATGAATGTGGGTTTGCACCTTTTGGATTTCCACGGGTGTCTTTTTCTATTTATTTTTTTTTGTTTTCTATCTTATTCTTGGTTTTTGATGTGGAGATTGTTTTGTTGTTACCTTTGCCCTATGTGTGGGACAGTCATCCTTACTGTATTTGGAGTGTATGAGGTTTTATTAATATTTTGATTCTAGGGTTATACCATGAGTGGCGTGAGGGGAGCCTTGAGTGGTTAAGTTATTAGGAGTCCCAAAATGATGTTTCCGAGAAATGTGGCGGTGTTTCCGTGCTCTGCAAGGGCTAACGCTTTTAAGATTTATTTGATTTTCAGGTGTATCTTAGGGGTTATAGTGGTCATTTTTGGGGTAGTTTTAGTTGCTTTGGCGATTGTTCTATTAGACCCCTCGTACCGCCCAACCCGATTAGAGCGGGGGTGGTTGGAGACTTGGTGGATTCGTATTCCTATTATAATTGTCATTACTATAGCTGTGCCTTCTATCTATGGGCTTATTTGCATGAAGGGGTCTCCATGGCCTTTATTTACGGTGTTTATCATAGGTCATCAGTGGTACTGAGAGTATGATGTTGTTTTACCGGTCAGTCATAAGTCATGGTATAGAGTAGGAGGGGGGAGTGAGGAGGAGCACTTAGGGGAGGAGTTGAGGGAGCTTTGTTTAGAATATTTTGCAGAGTCTTATGGGGTTACTGAGCCTGAGGGGATTGGCGAGGTACGTTTATGTTCAAGGGACGCTCACCTGTTGTTACCTGCTGAAGTGCCTATTCGTATAGTTTTTAGGTCTGGGGATGTTATTCATAATTTTAATGTAAAGAGGTACGCTCTTTCAGCTGATGCAGTTCCCGGTCGGTTAAATCATTATGTGGTGACACCTAAGGTGACAGGATTGTTTTTAGGGTGGTGTTCTGAAAATTGTGGGGTGGGACATTACTCTATACCTTGCAGAATAGAGGTTATTAGTTTTCCTGATTGGCTTGATTATTTTTTGGATTTAAATAATAATGTTGAGAATGATTATTAGAGTGGGGGCGTTGGGAGTCTTCTCAGGGCCAGTGAATATTTTTTTTGTTAGAGGGGTGTTTTTTTTTTTGGTTCCCTTGGTAGTTTTAGGGAGGGCAGGAGAAGTTGTTTGTGATTTAGGGATAGAGACTTTCTTGGGTATTCCTTTGGTGGTATTAACCTTATGGGTTGGGGGGCTTAGCTGTATTGTGTCGCCTCATACGAAGCGTTTACGGAAACATTATAAGGGCTGTGTGACTTTGTTAGTTTTTTTATTGGTTTTTAGGTTTAGGGTGGTAAATGGTGTAGGGTTTTATATAGCGTTTGAGGGAAGGCTAGTGCCTATTTCTTATTTAATACTGTTTTGGGGGCATAACCCAGAGCGGGTTGAGGCAGTTATGTATTTAGTTGTTTATACTATGGTGGGGGGGAGACTACATATGGTAGCATTGGTTATAATGGATCTGTTTTTGGGGTCTACTTCTTTTGTTAGGGTTTATTGTATTAGAGTTAGGGGGGGAGGAGAGTTTATTTTATGGGTCTGGTGAGTGTGTTTGGTAATTCCGTTTTTTATCAAGGCCCCTTGTTACGGGTTTCATTTGTGGTTACCTAAGGCTCATGTAGAAGCTCCGGTTAGGGGGTCTATGCTTTTAGCAGCTATTATGTTGAAATTGGGAGTTTATGGGATTTTTTTGTATAGGGGCATTTTTTATGTGCCATTAGTGTGGGCAAAGGCTATTCAGGTGATAGGCATTTGGGGGGGCGTGATGTCTTCATTTGTTGCTATTCGTCAGGTTGATTTGAAGGGGGTGATCGCGTATGCTTCAGTGGGTCATATATCTTTCAGGTTTTCTAGGGTTTTTTCTTACAGGATAAGGGGTACCCAGGGGGTTATGTTTTTAATGGTGAGGCATGGCTTGGCCTCTAGTGGGCTTTTTGCTTGAGCAGGGGTAGTGTATAGGAAATTTGGTACGCGGAATTTGGTTATTTTGAGGGGTTTACGGGTGTATAGGCCTGGTCAGGCTGTTATTCTTTTAGGGCTGTTAATAGCTAATAGGGGGATCCCCCCATTCGTTTCTTTTCTAGGAGAGATATTAATTTTTAGTTCTTTGTTTCTATTGGGGGGTTGGGTAGCGTTGGTTTTGATTATTAGGGTGGTTTTAGAGATAGTTTATTCTAGGTTTTTGTTTATCCTGAGTCAGCATTCGGGTTTTATAGCTGGGTCTAGTGGTGCTTTGGGGATCCAGGATCGGGAGTGGTTAGTGTTCCTTGGACATTTTTTACCCCTGGTTATGCTGTTTTTTTGAAGAAGGGGGTTGGCTATTTAGGGCTATAGTTTAATATTAAAATTGTGGTTTGTGGGGCCAAGGATGTCTTAGGACTAGTCCTATGGACTTGTCTAGTATAAAGAGTATTATCCCCTTCCAAGGGATGGGTGTCTAAGTGGCGATGGGTACTTGAAGAGGTGCTTGGGTGGCAGATTAGTGCGGTACATTTAAGCTGTATTTATGGCTGAGTTAAGGCTTCCAGGTTTGGTGGCCCTGTAGTTTAATAAAAACGGTCTTTTGCAAAAAGGCAGATACTTCATTGTTAGGGTTTAAGAGATACATAATAATTAAGTTAATGGGCGTAAGAGATACTCTATATGAACTCGGCCAAGGGGGTCAGGACTGTTTATTAAAAACATAGCCGGGAGCCATTAAGTTAGTCTCGGTGATGCCTGCCCGGTGCCGAAGGAGGTAAACGGTGGCCTTAGCGTGAGGGTCCAAAGGTAGCGTAATAAGTCGCTCTTTTAATTGAAGGCAAGTATGAATGGCTTTACATGGCTCTTCTTTATTTGGAGTACGGGTTGAATTTGGATTGCGGGTGAAGATACCTCGTATAAGAATGAGGGACAAAAAGACCCTAGAAGCTTTACCTTACGGTTTGCTTGGGGCGAGTCCTGCAAAAACAACAGGAGAAGTCAAGGTGTTGGCTAGTAGTGAACTCCGACAGGAGGCAGGGAAGGGTCTTTTTCATGAGATACGGTGGTAAAGTTACTCTAGGGATAACAGGCTAATCCAGTCTGAGAGAACCTATCGGCGACTGGGATTGGTACATCGATGTTGGCTTGGGGTAGCTTGTATTGTGCAGCCGCAGCAAGAGTGGGTCTGTTCGACCTTTAAAACCCCCCGTGAGCTGAGTTTAGAACGTGGTGACACAGTTCGGTTCCTATCTTCATTTAAAGTCTTGGCTTTTGTACGAAAGGACTTAGGTAGAAAGAAGCGGCGTTGGTCGGCAAAGTGTAAAAAACTAACGGGGCTTATTAGTTGTTTGTAACGCCTGGGAGTTTTGTAAGGGCGGTCTAGGGTCCTAAGGGTAAAAATAAGGGAGTAAAGTAATGATTAATAAAGATTTGGATCCTGAGATATTTTTGGGGTTTCATTTGCCTTATACAACATCCAGGGTTAATAAAGGGTTAGATGAGGTAGAACCTCATTTACGTTGGTTTATAGTGGTAAATCATAAGCAAATTGGATCTCTGTATTTTTATTTGGGTATTTTTAGGGGGTGTGTTGGGTTCAGGCTGAGGTATATGATTCGGGTTAATAACACTCGGCCTGGAATGGGGCTAGTACCTCCTGAGCAGTATCTAAGGATTGTTACTGCCCATGCTATTATTATAATTTTTTTTTTCGTGATACCAATGTATATTGGGGGATTCGGAAACTGGTTGGTGCCTTTAATATTAGCAGCCCCTGATATGGCGCTGGCACGGATAAATGGGTTTAGGTTTTGGATTTTATTGCCTGCGTTTTTATTTTTAATTGTTAGAAGAAATGCTGAGGGTGGGGCGGGCACAGGGTGGACATATTACCCGCCTTTATCTGGTATTGAGTTTCATAAGACTCCAGCTGTAGATATGGGAATTTTTAGTTTGCATACAGCTGGAGCAGGAAGGTTATTTAGATCAATTAACTTTATTACTACTTTGCTATGTGTACGAATGAAGAAGTATCGTCTTGATCGGTTATACATTTTTTGTTGGAGAATGTTAATTACAGCAGCGCTATTGTTGGCCAGGGTTCCAGTGTTGGCTGGGGCTTTGACTATGCTTCTAATGGATCGGCACATAAATACTACGTTTTTTGATCCTTTGGGAGGGGGGGATCCTGTTCTATTTATGCATCTTTTCTGATTTTTTGGGCATCCTGAGGTTTATATTTTAATTTTACCAGGGTTTGGGATTATTACTCATGTAATTTATGGGGGAGCAGGTAAGAGGCGGCCCTTTGGTTATTTTGGGATGGTGTATGCGATGTTAAGAATTGGGGTGTTGGGGTTTATAGTGTGGGGGCATCATATGTTTGTGTCAGGGTTGGACTTCGAGACGCGGGCTTATTTTTCTATTATAACTATGTGTATTGCGGTTCCTACTGGAGTTAAGGTATTTAGGTGAATTTCTACTTTAAGAGGGGCGGGGGCATGACGGTTGACACCTTCGTTGGCGTGGGCAATTTGTTTTATTTTTTTGTTTACTGCGGGGGGGTGCACGGGAGTTATTCTGGCTAGGGCTTCAGTGGATATCTTGCTTCATGACACTTATTTTGTAGTGGGTCATTTTCACTATGTTCTTTCAATGGGAGCAGTTTTTGGTTTATTTGCTGGGTTGAGATTTTTCTCACCATTATTTTTAGGGGTAGGGGTTCATCAGTCTTGAAGGCGTGGCCAGGTCTGATCGGTCATGCTTGGTGTTAATTTGATTTTTGGTCCTATGCATACTATGGGAGTAGCTGGGATACCCCGACGTTACACAGATGGCCCTGATCAGTTTCGTAGGGGGGGGTTAGGCAGGATGTTTGGGGTTATATTAGTTTGTTTAAACATTGTAGTTTGGGTCTTTTTATTTTGGGAGGCGGTAGCTAGAAAGCGTCGAGTAAGAGTTTGGGCGCCACGATTACCTGGGCCTGAAATCCCCCGCCGGACTTGTACGGTGTGTTTACATATACATGTTGATGAGGGTCCTAAGACATTTGAGTCATGGCACCCCAACTGGCGCATGGTAGCTAGAAAGGCGTTTGAAGAGGCTTTTTGGTGACGGAAGAAGGCGGAATCTTCGGGGTATATTCAGGAGTTGGCTCTTTCTAAGGGGGTTAGTGTTTCTGGAAATGAAGATTTATTTGATAAGGGAGATGGTAAGGGGTCGAAGAAATTTTAGTGGATAAAAATGAAGATTTTTCAGGCGGAGTTTTCAGGAAAAAGTGAAAATGGTAGTGGAAAAATATAATTTTTTTTGCCCTTAGGGATAAGTTGGAGTTTTTCAGGTGTATTTTATATAAATCATGATACTAGAATGAATTTTTTCAAAAGTAGTAAGGGGGGGGTATTGGTAAAATTGCAATTTTGGGAATTTTTATTGAATTTGCAGGTAATGTTTATATAATTTTTTGAGTCTAGCAAATCAGAAAAGTATATATTTTGTGTAGGTTTTACCTGGGAAAGACAGAAAATGGTGATTTTGATCACTTTTTTGGCCCAAAAACGCAAAAATTGCTCCAGGTAAAGTGTTCAGAAAAATAGATCTAAGAAAAAGGGGGGCGCGGGGGCCCCAAAAAGGGCCAAAAATAGGGTATTTTTAGGGGGTAAAAATGAGGTTTTTCAGGCGGAGTTTTCAGGGAAAAGTGAAAATGGGAGTGGAAAAATATAAATTTTTTTTTGTTTTTAGGGATAAGTTGGAGTTTTTCAGGTGTATTTTATATAAATCATGATACTAGAATGAATTTTTTCAAAAGTAGTAAGGGGGGGGGCATTGGTAAAATTGCAATTTTGGGAATTTTTATTGAATTTGCAGGTAATGTTTATATAATTTTTTGAGTCTAGCAAATTAGAAAAGTATATATTTTGTGTAGGTTTTACCTAGGGAAAGACAGAAAATGGTGATTTTGATCACTTTTTTGGCCCAAAAACGCAAAAATTGCTCCAGGTAAAGTGTTCAGAAAAATAGATCTAAGAAAAAGGGGGGGCGCGGGGGCCCCAAAAAGGGCCAAAAATAGGGTATTTTTAGGGGGTAAAAATGAGGTTTTTCAGGCGGAGTTTTCAGGAAAAAGTGAAAATGGGAGTGGAAAAATATAAATTTTTTTTTGTTTTTAGGGATAAGTTGGAGTTTTTCAGGTGTATTTTATATAAATCATGATACTAGAATGAATTTTTTCAAAAGTAGTAAGGGGGGGGTATTGGTAAAATTGCAATTTTGGGAATTTTTATTGAATTTGCAGGTAATGTTTATATAATTTTTTGAGTCAGCAAATTAGAAAAGTATATATTTTGTGTAGGTTTTACCTGGGAAAGACAGAAAATGGTGATTTTGATCACTTTTTTGGCCCAAAAACGCAAAAATTGCTCCAGGTAAAGTGTTCAGAAAAATAGATCTAAGAAAAAGGGGGGGCGCGGGGGCCCCAAAAAGGGCCAAAAATAGGGTATTTTTAGGGGGTAAAAAGAAAAGAGTTTATCCTGGGGGACCAACGACCATCCCGTTTCCACTAAAAAAGTGATAAGGTGTGTAAGTGTAATTTACCTGGAAAAGAGGTAAAATGGGTGATTTTCGGAAATTTTTGGTACACTTTTGAAAAATTGAGATCAAAAAATAGTTGGGTGGGGTGGCAGATCAGTGCGATAAGCTTAGGACTTGTTTAGGGGGGATGACCCCTCTCTCACTTTTTTGGTGCTTGTCCGTGGTGGGCTTTTCGGTTTCGGCCCGAGCATTAGGGGTTCGACTCCCCTGGCGCTAAGTTTGGGGATTTTTAAAGTTGCTTTAGGTATCTTATAACTTTTAAGGATCTTTCATGGGTTATAGGACACAAACATTTGAATGATTTTTTGTTGCCCTGCTGCATTTTTGTTTTTTTTTGTGATCTTACTAAGAACTGTGCTCATTGTGAGGGCGGGGGATGTTTTGTTTTTATGGCTGGCTTTAGAGTTGGGGTCTTTGGGGTTTATTGGTTTTGTAAGGACTAATGATTTAAAGGAGGCGTCGGCTGAGGCGGTGGTCAAGTATTATTTACCTAGGGCTTCCAGGAGAATGTTGTTTTTTTTTTTGGTGTTGGTTGGTAGGGGGACTGGGAGAGAGCTGTTTCAGAAATTAGCTGTGGTTCCATTGTTAGTGAAGTTGGGGGTTGCACCGGGGCATTTTTGAGTTCCAATAACAGTACAGAAGCTTGAGTGGTTTCCGGCTGTTGTACTTTTAAGGTTCCAGAAATTGGGTCCGTTGCATGCTATTACTTGGGGGGCACCGTTTAGGCCGGGTTGGGTTTGGGTAGGGGTTGGTAGAGCATTTTTAGGGGGGATTGGTGGTATGAACCAGGTTAGGTTTAATAAAGTGGTGGCATACTCTTCTATTAGGTCTATGGGCTGATTGTTAAGAGTGAGCATGGTTGATTCATGGGTTCCTTATGTTGGGTGGGGTTTGTATAGGATAACAGTGTGTGGTCTCATGATATCATTTCCCGAGGGGGGGAAGAGGTTTGTTTATGGTAAAAATTTTGGCTTATTAATGTTTATTGTTTTAATGGCCGGGTGGCCGGGGGGGAGAATGTTTACTTTGAAGTGGCTGGTTTTGAGTAAGTTAATGGTGAGTGGGGCGATTGTTCCTAGGGTTGTCTTAAGGCTATCTTCGGCTGCGGGTGTGCCAATGTATTTGAGGTTGGTGTTTTCCAGAGTTTTGCATTATCATTGGCGGTTGGAGAAGAGTTGAGCATCTCCTCGGTGGTTGGCAGTTTTTTTAGGGGGGTCTTATTTTTGGGTTGGAACATTTGTTTAGGGGGGGCTTGTTATTCATTAGAGATTAGGGTAAATTGAAACTTGTTTGAGAAAAGGAAAATAAGAAATAAGTAAACAGGGGGAAAGAATCATCATAATTTAGGCTGTAGGTGTTGCCAGAGAGGGCCTTTTAGGTGTAGACAAGTTTACTTACAAAAAAGGGCGGGGTTACTTGCTTGGGAGGACTTACGAATCTTTCTTATCTAGGATTATATAGGATATTTTATGACGGGGTCAGCAAAGACATTTTGCCTTTACTCTGGGGGGTTGATTGTTTGGTTATAATTACTAAAATTAAAATTATATTATACCGCCTGGTGTGTAGCAAAATGGGTTGTTTCAGTTGGCAGTCTTACGCTCTAAAGATTAATGTAGATGTGGGATTTTTGGTGGTTTATTTTGTTCACACGGGTCGGGTTTTAGTTTACTTATTTATATGTCTATGATTTTGTACGAGGCTTTGAATGAATTCAGAATGAGTGGGGTTATTGGCCCCCAATACAGAATATGAAAAGAATAATGATGATTGTTAAAATTAGAAGAGTGGTTTTTTGTATTAGTTTGGTTATTTGCGCTCTAAGAGGGGGCAAGTGGGGTTGCTGGGTTGTGAGGTTTTTAATTTTTTATAAGCTAGCGCAGGTTTGTTTTAGGGTTCTAGAGTTACCTTCCCCAAAGATGGAGAGAGCTCTGGGGCGGATAAAGGAGAGATGGCAGTTTTTTTGGCTTTTCATAAAGGTTGTTTTTGAAGAGGCTTGAAGGAAGCGCACTTGGTGTGGATTTTTTTTTTTCTTAGGTTTGGTTCTGGTTAGGTGGTTTTTGGGAGAATGGGGGTGGACTTTTAAGGTTTTAACGGTTACTATAATCAAGATTCTTGAGGGGGATGCGGGGTGATTTTTTAATTGAGGTAAGGGAAAAAAGTTTGTGGAGTGAGGTGCGGTAGTTTTTGGTAAGTGTGCTTTGAGTGTTCAGCGGTTGTATTGAGAAGTAATGAGTTTGGATTCTGAGTCGGAGGTTCGATGTGATAAGTTTTGGTCTTGGGTTCGCTGGGGTGGCCTTGTAGTCAGTGCGTGTGGTTTTTGTTTTGTTTTCATAGGGGGAGAAGTTCTTATAGAAGTATTGTTTAGAGATAGTCACTAAAATTAAAATTATATTATCCGGCGTGAAAAATGGGTTGTTTCAGTAGGTAGGCTTTACGTTTTAAAAACTAATGTTGAAGTGTGATTTTTAGTGGTTTATTTTGTTATCAACGCGGGTCGTGTTGATAGTTTATTTATTTATGAATATGATCTTGTGCGAGGCTCTGAACGAATTCAGAATGAGGGGGTTGTTGGCCCCCAACAAAATATGAAAAGAATAATGATTGTTAAAATTAGAAGAGTGGTTTTCTGTATTAGTTTGGTTATTTGCGCCTTAAGAGGGGGCAAGTGGGGTTGCTGGGTTGTGAGGTTTTTAATTTTTTATAAGCTAGCGCAGGTTTGTTTTAGGGTTCTAGAGTTACCTTCTTGAAATATGGAAAGGGTTTTAGGGATAATAAAAGGGAGATGGCAGTTATTCCGGCTTTCTATAGATATTGTTTTTGAAGAGGCTTGAAGGAAGCGCACTTGGTGTGGATTTTTTTTTTTCTTAGGTTTGGCTTTGGTTAGGTGGTTTTGGGGAGAATTAAGGTGGACTCTCAAGGTTTGAAGGGTTAAGCTAACTAGGATCTTTGAGGGGGATGCGGGGTGATTTTTTAGTTGAGGTAAGGGAAGAAAGCTTGTGGAGTGAGGTGCGATGGTTTCCGGTGAGTGGGCTTTGAGAGTTCAGCAGTTGTATTGAGAAGCGATGAATTTAGATCCTGAGTCGGAGGTTCGATGTGATAAGTTTTGGTCTTGGGCTCGACGGGGTGGTGCGATTGGATTTATGGTTGGTGTGGGTGGTTTTTGTGTCGGTCTCATAGTGGGAGAAGTTTTGATAGACGTAGATTTTTGGTCTATACTGGGGGGTGAAGGTAGTTTTAGTGGTGTGGCTAGGGAGGTGGGTGATCTTTTACAGGATACTAGTGAGGATATACGTGAGCTTCCACAAGAAATTATAAGTGGTAGTTGTGGGGAGGCCCGAGTGAGTTCTCTTGGGTTAAGCCATGATTTTGGTGGTGAGGTTACAAAGTCTAAGATAGGGCTTGGGGGAGGAGGTAATAAAGGAGGTGCTCTAGGCCAGAGAAGAGATAAAGATACCATTTGGTTAGCGATGTTTCTTCGTCCCTAGGCACCGAATATATAGAATTGATGATTTTGTGTATATCGGTAGCAAGGTCCTACGGATTTTTCATCTATTATTCTTGTGGTAAGGCTTTACTGTGTCTTACGGTTAATTTGTTATTGCTAATTTGTTGGATTGTTCGGGTTGTGGGGACACTACGTAATATGCCTCTTCCCTTTCGATATGCTTTTTGTGCATGATTAAGAAATGGGTGGGAATGGCTATATTGGTCTTCCTGTGGGTTTCTGGTTGAGGTTCGTGCAATGGATTCTTGGCGTGGGCGGGTGTTTTTTGTGTTAATGGGGGCAATTAGTTTGTTTGCCGGTAGGTGGGGAAAGACATTTAGGGCTTGTGCGGGGTCACTGCGTAAAAGTCTTGAGAAGAATAAAGGGTCTCGAAGCTGGGTGAAGCGTGGCTCAATGGTTGTAGTAAAACTTGGCCTGCGGGTGTTCAGCAATTTTTCTTCGTTAGCCAGGGGTATTTCTTCTAAGAGGCTGGAATTAGGGCGTGATTTAAATTATTCTAAGTCAGTGTATAAGGAATGGGCTGCCTCTGGCAGGTGGTTACGGGTTTTAAAAAATCCTAAGGTTTGGGGCGTGATTGCCTTTCTAGTTTTGTATTTTTTAATTAATTTTTTAATAGGGTGCTTTTAGCCCCAAGTGTATTTCTTGTGTTGGTGTGGGTTTAGTTTGGCGGATTTCCAACCCCGATTAAGGGAGAACCTCACGGGGGGAGGGGCTGTTTATTTTGTAGAACTTTATTAATCTTTTTTAGGGCTGTGTGGATATTTTTTTTAGGGGTCCGCAGCTTTGTTTATGTTTCTTATTTTAAGAGGTTGGTCTTGGGTCTGTATAGTGGTCTTAAGAATGTTAGGCTTGGGGGAAGTTCTCTTTTTGGTATTGAGTACCCCAGATAATTATTTAATATCAGACATATTTAGCTTTTATTTTGTTAAGAGAGGGTGAATGGGTGGGGCGTCATGGTGGGCGAGGTGTGGTCAGGGGATATTTAGTATATATTAGGGCATGATCTTGTACGAGAGATTTTTGAGTAGCTTAAGGGGGGGCAGGGTAAGCGGCGGGGCTTTGTTAGTGATTTTTTTTTTGAGAGGGGGGGTTATAATTGATTCTCGTGGGCATAGAATTAAGGGGGATGAGGATTGTTTTGAGGAAGAGGTATTCTGTTCTTTGCTTTTATGGGTTTTAAGACGGTCTGTGAGTAAGGTTCCGTACGGGGGGGCAGGGTTAGTAATTAGGTTGGGGGTTTTTTTAATGGAGATAAGTCTGGGGTGTTTTTTATTCCCAGGCGTATGTTTTTGCATTCATGTTAGAGTTCTTATAAGCTTAAGGGCCCCTGTATGTTTAAGGGGTTTGATGTCAAGGGTTTTTATGCAACCCATGGTAGTAAGGGGGACTTTAGTGTGCCCAGGAGTTCCTAGGGTTTTGAGAGGGGTTATGTTTTTTTTTGAGTGGTTTAGAAATCTGATTCGGTTTGTTACTATGGGGTTGCGGTTTAGGGTGAATGTGATGATTGGTCATGTATTGGTTGAAAAGGTTGTATTATTGGTTATGGGGGCTAGTGAGGCGGTGTTTTTTATAGCGTGGGAAATGTTTTCTTCGGTAAGTGTTGAGCTTTTATTTACTTTGGAAGAGTGGCATACCGAGTTATTGGCTCCTTTAGTTAATAGGATGGTTTTACCTGAATTTTTTTTGTTATTGTATTTGGTGATAGTTAAAATAGGAATTATTTATAGGGTGTTGATGGGGATTACTTTATTGTTCTATTGGTGTAGTTTAGGGTTGTGAGGATGTGCTAGGGCGCTATGTAGGGTTGAGATGCTTTACACAAGGTTTCAAGTTGGGCTGTTTTGTGGGTTGTTTAACTTATACTTGGAGGAGCATGGTGGGGTGGATCGGGGGAGATTAAAGCTGTTGGTAGAGGGTAGGACTTTGTCAATTTTTGTTCGTGGATAGTGGGTGAGAGTGTGAGCGGGTTAGGGAGTTATCTTGATCATGGAAAGTTTGCGGTTGACTTGGAGGCCTGAAGGAGGCTACATCTGATAAAGCAAATCCTACGTTCAAGGAGACAAGGCTGAGAATGATTTAGTGTCTGAGCATAGAGGGGGCGGCGGCTTTACAGGGTCTTGAAGAGGTTGGTGCTGTAAAGAGAGTTAATCTAAATCCTAGGATAAGTTATTACATTAATCTAGAGGCCGAATAGGAGCTGTGTAACCATAAGGATTGTTGAATTGTGTTATGGCAATTAGTGAGAGCTAAACCCTGTTAATGATGAGAGATTTTCTTTGAATGTTACCCACAAAGGTTAAAGCGTTGGCCGTGAAAGTGAGGGTGCCAGCACTAGCGGTTAAACCACGAAGCCAGGGTTTGCTGTTGCGGTTGAAGTACGCTCTAAAATTTCCCTTTTAATTGGTGCAATGAGAATAACAGGGCAGGGGGTGTTGACCTTATTGGGCAGAGCCTATTGACATCAAAGTTAGGGTTGAAACGGGGATTTGATACCCCCTTATTCCTAGCCTTAATACTTACCGGGATAGTATCCTCTAAGAGAGTGAAACCTATTTAAGATGGCGGCCGTTCATCATAGCAGCGGAGCTTGGGAGTTAAAATGATGGTACGCATAAACCTTACCTTTTCTTGCTAATAGTTCCGTGTAAGTTCTCGGTGGTTATAGTCGAGGGTGGGCTATGCTACTCAGCACCTGTATGGCCGTCGAGTTAAGGGAGAAATCCAAGTGCACAGGAGAAGGGAGTCCTTCTTAGGTCGAGCAGAACTGGGTCTTAAGGCCTTCGCGGAAGGCAGGGGCAGCGGGTCCGGTTTGATTTTAAGGTGGATTGAAAGATTATATTTAAGATAAAGGTATATTAAGGAGGCAGTAAGTCAGGTGACATTGGGCTTATGAAAAGGGCTACCTGAGCTACAGTTTTTTTTATAACGTGAGCGATCGAAATATCGGTTGAAGGAGGAGTTGACAGTAAAATCTGAGATAGTCCCCAGGTTTGAAGAGGCTCACTGAGCGGTGCACAGACTGCCCGTCACCTCTCTGGTGACAGAGAGCAAGGCGTAACAAGGTAACTGTAGGTCAACCTGTAGTTTATGATTTTAGAATGGATGCCATTTTTAAGACCTGATATAGAGTTTTTGGTTATTGGAGTTTGGATTAGGGTGGTTTTGTTAGGTGTGGATTTATGGTGGGCTTCTGAGCCTTATTGATTGTCGGGGCAGTATAAGAGGTGGGTTGTGTTTCATCCTACTCTGTCCGGGGGATGGTTGTGTATTGTTTTGGGGCCTAAGAAGGGGAGCGGCAGAAAGTATTTTTTTGTTAGGGTTTTTGGCAGTGGTAGTGAAAGAAATAAATAATGATAGAGAGAGGATGTGGAGTGGTTTTTGTGTTAGTGCCCTTTAGGGTTTCGTGGGCGATGATGTGGGGGGGTCGGCATTTCATAACGTTTTTAATGTTAATTGAGTTAAGAAGGTTGGGGATTATCCTTGGGTTAGTTTTGTTTTGTCCACCTGAGTGGATTCATGTGATGACTTATATTCTGGTAATAGGGGCTAGGGAAGGGGCCCTCGGGTTGGCAGTGATAGTAAACTTGTCACGGTCAGAGGGAAATGATCGGTCTGCGCTGGTGTCTTTGTTGGCAGTGGAGTCGCCTAAGGTGTTGAGGCGCGGGAAGAGGTGATGAGAGGTATCGGAAAGTAGAAAGGGGGTGTAAGCTGAAGCTAAATTTTAAGTAGCGCTTGGCTGTTAACCAGGAGGAAGTCTAAGAGGGCCAGCTTAGAAGGGGAGTAGGCTGGGAAGCCATGCTAATGGCGGTTGACTTTTAATCAATTTATAGCTTTTTGTGGCCTTGGCTTAGGTGTAGGGTTAGTTTAAATTAAAATACCTGGCTTGTAACTTGGTGACAGATGAATAGTCTCCCCTACAAGGGGCTTTGGGCTGTGGAGTAAAAAACTCATTTCCTTGTCGAGGAGAGGTTACTGAACATGGTTAGCCTAGGATTGCTAGAGGTGTTTTAGGCACGGTGTTTTTTGGCAGCAATGGAGGGTTTGTGCCCCTAGTAACAATGATGGAGAAAGAAGGTCATAGTTTAAATAGAATACTTGGTTTGGGGCTTTGAGGTGCTTAGGCTGACCTTAGATACGGGCTAGGGTGGGTGCATAGGCTGAGCTTCTAACTCGGTGATAGGGGTTCGATTCCCTTCTGGTCCTTTGTCTGGTAAGGTGCCTGAGTAAAGGATGTCCTTGATGGGGACAAAAAAGCAGGTGGGTCCTGTTCTTATCTTGGTGGAGTGTAATATTTTAAGTTGTCGTAGACTTTATATGCTAAGTAAAGCAGCTGGGCTCATAACCTAGTGATGGAAAATCGGGTTCCTTAAGTTAATAGGGGTTTAATTGGCTTGGTATTGGGGTTGTCCAAATTAATGCTTTGAAAGCTTTAAGTAAGAGGTTAGATTCCTCTCCAGGTCTTGGGCGATAGCTTTAACGAGAGATAGTTTGAAAGCACCTAGGTGGGGTACCTTTTGCATAATGGGCAGGCAATTGTTTTCTCTAGAATTATTCCCGAAAAAAGACGATCTAGGCTATTCTTGCTTGGAGCCAAGCATGGGTGTTGAATAATGTGTGTGAAAGGGTAGACTAGAGGTGAAATGCCATGCGGGTTTTATGATAGCTGGCTGTAAATTAATCTCTGTAGGACAGGGAATTTTGTCTCGGGTAAGCTGGGAGAATTTGTCTAGAGTGTGTTTATGTTGTTTTTAGGGTAGGCTTAGAAACAGCCATACCATATAGAGGCCTTCACAGGCATGGGGAAGAAAAGATTTTGGGCCGGGTGAAAGGGAAATTTTACGTATAGCTTATTTATTTGGTTTTATAATTCTGCTTGTATGAGTAATTGTCATTCATGGCCCTGTAGATTAGGATAGATCGGTTGGTTTTCGTTCAACAGGCACCATGTAAGGTCAGGGTTGTTGTGTGTTTGGAAATGAGATTGCGAAAGCGGAATAAAGTTCTTCGAGTGCTAAATTATTCTTTTTATGATGTGCCCTGTCCGTTGAATTTAAATTATTTTTGGACTTTAGGTAGTACTATTGGTTTGTTTTTTATCGTGCAAGTCGTTAGAGGATTTTTGTTGTCGTGTCATTATATTCCTAGCAGGGATTTGGCGTTTGATTGTGTGCAGAGAATTCGGCGTGATGTAAAGTCTGGGTGGGCATTACATAATATTCATGCGACTGGGGCTAGATTTATGATAGGGTTGATCTACTTACACACAGCGCGGGGGTTATATTATGGTAGGTATCTTCGTTTGCGAGGGGTTTGGTATAGAGGGATTGTTCTCATGTTAATAACTATGGCATCTGCGTTTTTTGGCTATGTTTTACCTTGAGGTCAAATGAGGTATTGGGGGGCTACTGTGATTACTAAGCTTTTTGAGGTAATTCCTTTTGTTGGAAGATATATTGTAGAACTTTTGTGGGGGGATTTTGTAGTTAGAGGTCATACTTTAAATCGGTTTTATTCTATTCATTTTATTTTACCATTTTCTATGATCCCTGTAATTATTTTACATTTATACCTTTTGCATGAAAAGGGGTCATCTAATACATTGGGGACGGATAGAAGGTTAAGGTTGATTCCTTTTTATCCTTACTATGCGTTGATGGATTTAGTTGCGTGATGGTCATGGTTCTTAGTGTTTTCATTTTTTGCATTTGGTAATCCTAAGATCTTAAGTAATCCACAAAACTTGGAAAAGGCTAATCCTTTGAAGACTCCGGTTCATATTGAGCCGGAGTGGTATTTTTTACCGTTTTATGCTATTTTACGTTCTATCCCACACAAGGGTTTAGGGATCTTTACTATAGTTTTTTCTTTTTTTATTTTGGTTTTATTACCAGTGACTCATAAGGCATGGATGCAGGGGGTTCAAAGGTATGGGTTTCGAATAATTTTTATTCGGGTGTTATTTGTAAATTGGTTGGCTTTGGGGTGAATCGGGACATGTCCAGCGGAGGAGCCTTACATTTTTTTGGGGCGGGTGCATACGGCGGTTCATTTTTTATATTTTATTATTGATAAGTTGCTTATTATGTCTTTGGAGCACAGGAGTTGGGCGGTGGTAAAGGAGAATGTTGCTAAGGCTGTGTATGAGGTTTTTAATCCAGAGCCTATCGACCCAGAGGATAAGAGGATTTTTGATGATGAGGAGTATGAGTTTGTCTCTATTTGGCAACATTTAAAGAGAGAGGACTTGAATTATTTCTATGTGAAGAATTTGCCTCATTTAACTTACAAAATAAAGTGGTTTTTTATCAAGGTTACAGCAGTAGATCTCAGGCCTTCTTTTATTGTGTGTAAGGAGGGTGTTGGTAAACCCAAGCATGAGGATTTCCTTTGGAAGTATGATAAGGGGCAGTTGGAGAGTGAAGGTCAGTGGTGTCATTGTGAGGGGCTTGAGCCAGAGATGTGGGCGATTGCTCGTGATGGGGACGGCAGTGGGTATGAGCTGTGAACGTTTTACGGGGGGTACAAAAAAGATTATGTTATTTCTTCTCAGGTGTTTGGTCCTAAGCCAGGGTATCGTGTTTGGGAGAGGGGGTTCACATTTGGTAGAGTTGGGGCTGATAAGGTGTTTATTTTTCCTGGTGGGGTGCGGTCTAGGGGCCTAAGAAGGTAATTAAGTGTGTAGAAAAGTGGTCATAGTAGAGTAACTAAGCTTATCGGGCTCATGTCCCGAAGGTAATCCGAAGGGTTCGTGGCTATAGGGGCCTCTATAGTTTAAGTTTTAGAACGTCAGATTTGCAATTTGATGGAAGGTTGTACCTTGGAGGCTTCATAGGTAATAAGGGTTCATGGGGGAATAAATTAAATGTTGGGGGTGTCATATTACGAGTTTAGGTGGGTTGAGGTGGGGTTTGAGTCTTTTATGATTTACGTGTCTTGTTTATGAATGACTGCTTGGGGCACATTGCTGGAGCGGAAGCTGTTGGCGGGGGCTCAACGGCGTAAGGGACCTAATAAGGTTTCTTTTAAGGGGGCCTTGCAACCTGTGGCTGATGCAATTAAATTGTTTACTAAGGAGCAGGTGGTGCCTGCCAAAGCTAATGTATATCCGTTTTGTTTGGTTCCACCGCTTACGCTATCCATCACAATGGCTATGTGGCACTTGTGGCCTGTGCCTTGTCCTCCTCATTTTTATCAATATGGAATTGTTTTTTATATATGTTTGAGAAGAACCCATGTGTACGGGACTGTCTTAGGAGGTTGGGCGGCTAATTCTGTGTTTTCTATGTATGGGTCTATACGGGCTATTGCTATGGCTATTTCTTATGAGGTCCCTTTGGCTGTTATTTATTTAAGGTTGGGCATGCAGTTGATAACCTGGGATTTAAATGTTGTGGGTAAATGGTTTTATTGTCCATTGTTTTTATTTAACAGGTGAGGGTTTATTGTTTATTTGATTTGTTCTGTAGCTGAGATGCATCGGGCACCTTTTGACTTGGTGGAGGCAGAGAGGGAGCTGGTGTCCGGATATAACACGGATTATGGGGCTACTGGGTTTTTGTTGTTTTATGTCTCTGAATATGCTAATGTAATCTTAGGGAGCCAGGTGATAGCTTGGCTTTGGTTTTGGCCGGTCCATTGAGTGTGGAGGGTTCTTGTTGGTTTGTTTATTACTGCATGTATTTTTTTGGCTCGGGCAGCGTACCCACGGGTTAAGTGTGAAGTTTTTGTTGAGATGTGTTGGAAGAGGTACCTTCCTGTGAGATTGGTTCATTTGCAAGTAACATTTATTTTGTGTATTCTTGTTTAGATGCCATATGCCTTGTTTAAAATCACCGTGAGCACGTATTGACCCTAGGCCTTGGCCTTTTTTAACAGCATTAATGTTCTTTCCTCTGCCAGTGAGGGTTACTATTTGGTTTTGGGAAGGGCCGTTTTGGCCGGTAGTTTTTTCTATTTTGTGTTTGTGCGCCCCAATTGGTATGTGGGTAGAGGATATTATTACTGAGGGGACTTTTTGTGGTATACACACTACTCCTGTGACGTCTTGTCTGGCTACGGCTACTTTACTGTTCATTTTTTCTGAAGCAATGTTTTTTTTTTCTTTTTTTTGGGCCTGGGGACACAGGTCTTGAGTTCCTAGAACTTTTATTGGGCGTCATTGGCCCCCTAAGGGTATTAAACCAATTCATCCCTTGGGAATTCCTTTCTTTAATTTGGTAAGATTGGTTTGGTCGTCAGGGACTTTAAATATTGCTACTGGATGTTTGCGAAATGGAAACCGGGATAGGAATTTGTGTTTTATTAGGAGGACCGTTTTTCTTGGTGTGGCATTTGAGTTCATGCAATACCGGGAATATTGTCGGGCGGCGTTTTGTATTAGGGATGGTGTGTTTGGGAGAACTTTTTTTATGTTGACCGGATTTCATGGGTTTCATGTGTTGGCTGGTTTAAGATTATTGGTTTTTAATTGGTATCGAATATATGCTTATCACTTTCATACAGGGTTCAATGTGGGGTGGATAGCGGGTGTTTGGTATTGGCATTTTGTGGATGTTATTTGAATTGTGTTGTGGTTTTTAGTGTATGGGTGAGGGAGATGGGGGTATTTTGTTTATCTTGTTTGACCCCCGACTAAGCCTCATTTTGGAGATTGGTAGGAA